>OOFB01027402.1:7933-18722 GCA_900323305.1 Trachyrincus murrayi
TGTTCTATAAGAATAACATTCTAAAGGTTCTAGCTCTGTCTGTTCTATAAGAATAACCTTCTAAAGGTTCTTTAGCTCTGTCTGTTCTCTAAGAACACCAGTCTAAAGATTCTTTAGCTCTGTATGTTCTATAAGAACAACCTTCTAAAGGTTCTAGCTCTGTCTGTTCTATAAGAATAACCTTCTAAAGGTTCTTTAGCTCTGTCTGTTCTCTAAGAACACCCATCTAAAGATTCTTTAGCTCTGTATTTTCTATAAGAACAACCTTCTAAAGGTTCTAGCTCTGTCTGTTCTATAAGAACAACCTTCTAAATGTTCTTTAGCTCTGTCTGTTATCTAAGAACAACCTTCTAAAGGTTCTTTAGCTCTGTCTGTTCTCTAAGAACAACCTTCTAACGGTTCTTTAGCTCTGTCCTATAAGAACAACCTTCTAAAGGTTCTAGCTCTGTCTGTTCTATAAGAACAACCCTCTAAAGGTTCTTTAGCTCTGTCCATTCCATAAGAACAACCTTCTAAAGGTTATTTAGCTCTGTCAGTTGTCTAAGAACAACCTTCTAAAGGTTCTTTAGCTCTGTCTGTTCTATAAGAACAACCTTCTAAAGGTTCTAGCTTTGTCTGTTCTATAAGAACAACCCTCTAAAGGTTCTTTAGCTCTGTCCGTTCCATAAGAACAACCTTCTAAAGGTTCTTTAGCTCTGTCTGTTCTATAAGAACAACCCTCTAAAGGTTCTTTAGCTCTGTCCGTTCCATAAGAACAACCTTCTAAAGGTTCTTTAGCTCTGTCTGTTCTATAAGAATAACCTTCTAAAGGTTCTTTAGCTCTGTCTGTTCTATAAGAATAACCTTCTAAAGGTTCTAGCTCTGTCTGTAGCAGGATGAACTAAAGGGATGAACTAAACATCACCTTAGAGAAAAATCTCTCTAGTCCAGTTCTGTTCTGGTCCATTCTGGTTTGTCACGCTGAGCTCCAAATGAGTATTTATGTCTTCCTGGAATCTTCTAGAAAGTTTGGGGACAACAGAATTCCAAGCGTTTCTATTCAACTCTGTTCCCCGGGGCCCGCCGGCCCCTTTCTAATGGGTGTGTGTTCTGTGGGCCCCTCGCCCGCTCAGACATGCCGTTTGTTTGGGGGCCTTTCAGGCTCTTTCAGGGGCCCTTGGAGCTATGATGGAGACATCTAAAACTCTGTAAATACCAAACATCTCAGGCCTTTAGCCATTAGTAATGGCTAAAGGCCATTCATTTGTTGTTATGCCGTTGTTATTTATTTTTCAGAACCCTCATTGATTATAGATTAGCTCTGACTACAATGTTGACCCCACATATCTTTTGCTACTCTTTGTGAATACTCCAGGATTCTTGTTCTTTCTTTTCCTCCCAGTTTAAAACCCTAAAGTTCAACTGAATGTCGACCTGTGAAGCCCATTGGGACTGTAATTTTGAAAAGCAGCTTTACAAATTAAGTTAACGTTCTCTCTGCAAAGAGAATATATATAGAATATAGAATCTATTGTAGAATTTGACAAGATTTTACATTTTAGAACAATGTTTTGTAATCATTATACTGAGAATAGATGGTTGGTGGAATGAATTGTTAAAATGTTTGATAAAAACCCTTTTAAAAATGACTCATTCGAAGATGGAAATCTTTTCTTAAACATTTTAATAACACAGAAAACAAACAGACAATAGACAGCGCTTGAAGTCTTTTCTCAAGTTTTTTTCTAGATTTTCTTATTAACATATTCACATTGGTATGAACAGAACTTATAAACAAGATAAACAGCAAACTATCAAATGGCAGTGAACATCTCCTAAACGCTCTACTAGTTTGGTTTGAACCCTCTCCCTGTGTTTTCACTCGTGCACATTAGATAGAACCAACTCACCAACACTAAGTAGCTGGTCGTCTGGAGGTTATTTTAAGACTTGGTGCAGTCTTCCTGGTTTTATTGTCACGGTATTCTGTGTGTTTCTAAATGAATGTGCTGTGGTGGTGACCACTTAACCATGAAAGGAGCATTTTGGTGTTTAAAGTTCAGAGGGGAAACGATCCACGTTGGAACGTTTTCACATGAAAACCACTTTCAAGTCAGGCGGTTTTGAGGAAAATAATGAGATTAGATGTTTGAGATGATTAAACTAACAAACGGGAGGGCTGGTAGCTTGGCTAACAGGACGGTGGCGTGGTAGGACAAATCTCTTCAAGATGTTTATTCAGGGTTGTGTACCCTGAACCTATTCACCAAACCAGATCTGCCAGCTAGGTTACAAAAAAGTGCTTTTAGCACTCAGCTGAGCTACTAGTCTGCTAAGCTTTAGCCTAGCCTAGCGTAGCATCATGCTCGCTTTAGCTCTGGGCTACATATATTAACTTCTCAGTTGCTCTGCTATGCTACATATAGTTGCTTTACATTTGGTTCAGTGCTTCTAGCATCCCTCTTCCAGACCCCTGTTTCCTTATCAGTGCAATTTTTTGTTTAATTTCTTTAATAGAATTTGAACTGCTACAGAACAGCGACACTGGGGACTGGCCGCCCCAAAACACGACCTTTAACCCTTCTTCCTGTTTTCAACTCTAGAATGGATCTCCAAACACATTTCTTACAAGAACACTTCAGAACAGAACCTCATTCGTCGTTTCCTGAGTTCCTTGAACGCACCGCCCCAGCAGTCCTCCTGAACGGATGCTGTCAACAACACTTTGCTTCGAACAGAAAGCTATTTCTAGAATAGTTTGTTGGTATTACAGCAGCATAAAGTTCATCTCCACCATGCCCTCGGTCGGGGGATGGCAGGTTATGGCATATTGCACTGGGAATCAAACCATAGGACCACATAGTGTTCCTCCTGGTTTCACTGCGGACATTAGAGTCAGCATGACTTGACCGCTCGCTCCAGAACTGGCTCCTATGTAGCCTGGATTTTCAAGCTCTGTAGACCCAGGGACGTCTGGGTTGTCAGATCTTCAAGCTTACAGGGTCTTGTCGCCCAGGACGGTCTCGGTTCCTAACTGTCAAACGGGGCCCATGTGTCTTGGGTCCCCCCTGGTCCCGACTTCAGTCCACCGCCAGTTCGCAAGGGATCTGCTGGGCCTCCTTGGCAGTCAGGTATGCCTGCAGGAAGTCCTTGTAGCGTGGCGCACAGCCCAGCCACGCCTCGCCGAAGTGGACACGGCCGGTGAAGAGGAAGCTGCCGGGGCCGGGTCGCACGCCACACTGCTGGAAGGTTCTGATGTCGCCCCGGCGGGTCAGGCGCCCGACACCAGTGAACAGGGCGTACTTCTGGCGGAAGACGCGGGTGGCGGTGACCTTGATGACCGCCGCGCGGAGGTTCTCGTCCTCCTCCACCGAGCGGATGTTCCCTCGCACCACTGAAGAAGAGAACAGAAGAAGCCTGGTTACACACCTGGTAACGCCTTGCTGTTAGAGTCTGATGTAGCGCTGGGCAATATATCGATATTATATCGATATTATATTAGATCGCGATATGAGACTGGATATCGTCTTCGATTTTGGATATCGTAATATTGTGATATGGTATAAGTGTTGTCTTTTCCTGGCTTTAAAGGCTGCATTACAGTGATGTCATTTTCTGAACTCACCAGACTGTTGTAGCTGTTCTAGAATGAGAAAATACTCAGTACTTTTCATTTGTCATGTATTTAATTCACAGTGTGGTTATATATGTGGTTATTTTATATAGACTATTTATTTATTGAATTACCAGAAAACATGCTATATCGTGATATATATCATTATCCAGATATTTAATTACCTATATCGGGATAGAAGATTTTGGTCATATCGCCCAGCCCTAGTCTGACGGTATGTAAATTAGCATTGAATAGAAAAATATGAAAATATGTCTGGGTTAGACTACTGTTGTTAAAAGTTGGGAATGATAAAACAGCAACATTAAAACCAAATTGGTTGTTTCCCAAACTAGTAATGGAGGCAGTGATTACAGTACCCATGTTTCACCAGTGGGGGTGCTGTTCCTTTAGTTTCATTTTAGGTTCCTCTAATTCTTCTGAAGTTTTTCATAAACTATCCCGCAAACATTTCTAATCAGATGTTTTTTGTCAATTAACTGAAATGTGATGCTGGGGTACATTGCCTGCAGTCTAGACATCTAGTTTTACAGCAACTCTTTAACACATTTCAAAATGTTTGAAGAATGGTCAAAAGTGTCACGGTCTGAAGGTACTTCCCCCAGTGGACTGGACCATTAACCCCTCTGGGTGGGGGTGGGTGGGCTGGATTAGCTCACTACAGTGCCCCTGGAGGGGGGAGGGTTTCTAAAGGCAGGGGAACAATGCAGTGCTATTTCACCTTTAACCTTTGCATATATTAAGAGGTTTTGGAGGGAGGATTTGGATCGAACTCTCTTAGTCTCGAGGGGGTTTGACTTTAAGCCGATTCGAGGCGATTGGTGATTGATGGATTCCTGCAGTAAATTGGTTCAGATTCATATCACGGAACCAAATGTTCAATTGAAGACAGAACTAATACATCCTGGTTCAGGCTGCATGTGTGTACTTGTACTTGTAATGTGTGTGTGTGTGTGTGTTGGTGTAAGTATGTGTGTGTCTGTGTATATGTAGTTGTGTGTGTGTGTGTCTCTGTGTGTGCTTTATGAGGGTCGTTTGGATAGGCTGTGAAAATGGAAACCTACCAAAGTCGCTGGTACAGACGGCCATCAGGATCTCTGTGTTGTTACAGGGTCTGCAGGCATCTAGAGACACAATGGTTAGCTCCTCATTTTTCTACTGCACCTTATATTGCACTTGTATTGTCTGTGTGTATTGTCAATTTCGCTTTAGATCTTGAGGGCCCAACATGGAGAATCACATACACACACACACACACACAAGAGAGAGATGTGAGGTGTGTGAGGTCACACCCTGCCCCGGCCCGTTTCCACACCCAATCAAACGGTGTCCCAGCTCACACCTCGTCAAATGCCCCTGGAAGGGGGGGGGGTGTCTTTAAAGAGCTAAACTTCCTCTTCTAGTTTTGGTCTGACATGCAGCTGTGTCTCTTAAGACTGTACGGGCGCTCACTTCTCCGCTGCTTGTTCCCATGATGCATTAGAAACGGTTTAAGTTAGGTATCAGATTCAGGATATTAAGTTTAGGTATAAAGGTAAGAGATCATGTCATGTTTATGTGTTCAAATCGTTTTGAGAGGGTTTCATTTGGGTATTAGGTTAGATATGGTTAAGTTTAGGTGTTAGGTTAGAGATGGTTAAGTTTAGGTGTTAGGTTGGTGGCACGGTTCAGGGCACATATTGGAGGGAAGCAGTGCATCATGGGAGTAAAAGTCTGTATGCCGTTAGCTCTGCGGAGGAATAGGAGGAGGAGTATGAAGAGGAGAGCCATTTTTCAAACTCTCTCTCTTGTTCTGAGGAGGCCCCTCAACCACATACTCCCTCACGCCCTCACCTCCCCCTCCCGAACCTAATCAGTTACTGTGGTGTGGGAGAGAGAGAGAGAGAGAGGAGTGGTGTTGGGGAGGACTGGCGGGGGGAGCATCTCGACCCCTCCGTCGTCTAGGTTACGGCAGTAATCCCAGAATGCTCAGGCAGCCCTCATTGAAAAGGCTTTGGAGAAGGCCCCACATACTGGGCTATTGTCCCTAGACCCCCCCCCCCCCCACACACAGACACACACACTCTCTCCCTCTGTCTGCAGTGTTTTCTGCATGGCTGCAGACACTGCTAGAATCTCTGTTGGTCTCAGAGTTCAGGATTCCCTTCTAACGTGACAGATTCTGATTGGCTGTTTGGATGTTCTACTGCAGAAAACACCAACCAACTGTGAGAGGTGTGTAACTTCTGAGAAAGTAACTCACTTGTTGCATAAGTTGCACTTAATAATATTATATTACTAATATTAAACCATTCTCCCCCTCCCCCATCAATGATATGAGAGGATCGGTCATCTTCATCAATCGATCAATGTATCAATCGATCATCTATAGCAATCATTCATCGTAGCTGTATTGATCTTCTTCTTTCATCTTTCCTGATCGATCACCTTTATCAATCAATCAGTGCTACCATCTTCATGTCTACTGGGTCATCTGATTGGTGCTCACCTTCGCTGCTGATGCGGTTGGAGTCGAGTGACAGCCGTGCCGTCCAATCCCCTCTCAGCTCGTAGCGGAAGGCGGCGATGCGGCGGCTGATGTCCTGGTGGAGCGTGGCCTGCAGGAAGAGTGCCAGCCTCTCCCCGGGCAGCCGGCTGAAGCAACGCACCCTGGGGGGGGCCACAGGGTCCCCGCCCCGCCGGTCCCCCAGCAGCAGCTCCAGCACCCCGTCCCGCTCCAGGTACAGCTGGGCCCCGTGGAAGTCTCGGGAGGGCTTGACGCAGGCAGTGATGAGGCCTGAGCTGCTGCCCCCGCCCCCTGGCCCTACGGCGGCCGAGGGCAGGCGGGGCGACAGGCTGAGCCGCAGCGCGCCCTGGGGGTACAGCCAGTCCAGGGTACCCTCGGAGCAGTGCAGGGAAATCTGCTCCACGCTGCCCGGCTGCTGGGACAACCCGCTGGGCGACAGGGGAGAGAGAGAGAAAGAGAGAGAGAGAAGGTTAAGTAAAGTTTGTGAAAGCTGTTTTTCCAGACCCCCGTGACCTCCGACCCTGACAGGGTAGCCATCACTCAGAGCTAGTCACTCTGACCTCAGAGTCACTGTAATGTATGGCATTACAATATATTTGGCACACTTAGAAGTCTCATTTTCGGCTCCCCTTTCTTATGGTGTCTCATGTGTGGTGCGTCTGTAGGCCGCAGGACCTTCCCCCCAAGTTACCAGCTAGGGAATTAGTATAACGGTTTGGAGTGAACGGCGAGAGAACGCGCCGCCTGTTGGTCAGCGGAAGTAGGTCTACTGCACATCTCGTGCACTGCGTCATCCTGGGCTACAGTGGACGTTTAAAAAAAAAAATCGTTAAATGCACCAGACGTTTTAAATGTATTTGACAAGAATTCAGATGCGCACAACATATTCCATAACACTGTGTTTGATTTTAGATCATGATGCGTCGCGTCGGTTTGTCTGTCTGTCTACAGGGACAGACCCCCTGCAGCGCGTCTCTGCAAACATTGTAATTGCGCTCTGCAGACAAGTCTCAGCTTGTTTCTTGACCTGCGAGATCCCACACCACCAGACAGGGTCTGCTTTCTCACCACATGCACCCACTCAGTTTAAACCTAGTATCGTGGTTTATAATAGATTGTATAAAATAGTGTAAAGTAGTTTTTAAAAATACTAACCTTCCCCTCCAACTGCACTGGTCCTCTGAATAGTTGGAAAGAGCCACGTTAAAAACGGCGAAGAATAAAATCCATATTCTGTAAATCCCAAAACGAAACATTTTCAGCGCAGGAGAAAAGTTTGGTGACGCAGGAAACAAGAGAATAAAAGTTACTCCAAAATCACGTCTTCCTCCAAACTTTTCTTTTTTTAAGGGTGCTTTATAAAAATAACATATTTCAATTCCCGACAACCTCCATCGCTGAGGAACCGACGGTTCTAACGTAAGACGTGAAGAGATCACCGTCTACCAGACTGCCAGACTGTCCCTAAAGCTGTCCCGGGATGATGTGCTCAATGTCCGATGCGCTCTGTGAAGTTATCCCAGAGTTTCACCCCCTCTCCGAAACTCCATGGACCAATCAGATACCAGGAGGCGAAACTTTAAAGCCTACCAACCAGTCACTGATTGGCTGGTAACGGGAGAGAGGTCTCTCTCTGTAGGGGGAAGGGGAGACTATCAGTATGCAGGACATGGTGGAGATAGTGTTAGTGGTGGGCCTACTAGTATTAGTATTAGCATTAGGCTACTATTGTGTTTCCCAGGGCTGCCAATTAACTAGTCAAATAATGACTTTACTATGAGGCCATAGGCTCAACATTTCATTAGCAAATTAAGGACAAATCTACAGAAAATTGCTTGTATTTCATTTATTTGAATTGCTTGAAATAACCTCTGTTTTTATTTAATACTAGTTATAAGGTGTAAAACGCTATACAATCACACATTAATACTTTATTACACATCTTTATGTTTTAAGAAGACAGCTGTGGAAGACTAGTAATTCCAGATGCTTCCTTGGTTAAGATGTTAAACTACTAAAATACTGGAGTATTTATGGAGAGTTTAGGGCATTTTATATATAACTTTAATGCACATTCTTTTTTTTACGTTTAACTTCTTCTTCTTCAACGAGTACTTGAGTTTGTTAGTTAGTTAGTTATTAGTTACAAGTCTTAATGAAAGGTTCAAAAAGGAGATTCAATTGTTAGTTTTTTATCTTTATTAACAGAACTAAACAGCATGTTAAGCCTGGGAAATAAAACCTTATCCATGGCCAAATCTAAATCTAAATACATATATTGTTGGATTTCTACTATTCCAGCTCTGAGTGTCATTCTAAATGTAATTATATGACCCTTTAACTCCGGTTATGGATATTAAATCTGACCTTAAATATTATTTTGTCTCCGTCCATCCATCTCTCTGAGCCGTCACACTTCACACATGCTAAGACACATCTCATGACCTTAGCGTGTATACCCACTAACATGGGCCGATGTATATTTTTGTATCTGTGTGTGTGTGTATGCGTCTATGTGTGTGTGTGTGTGTGTGTGTGTGTGTGTGTGTGTGTGTGTATGCGTCTGTGTGTGTGTGTGTGTGTCTCTTGTGTGTGTGTGTGTGTGTGTGTGTCCCTGTAACATGGGTCCGTATATTTTTGTATCTGTGTGTGTGTGTATGCGTCTATGTGTGTGTGTGTGTGTGTGTGTGTGTGTGTGTGTGTGTGTGTGTATGCGTCTGTGTGTGTGTGTGTGTGTGTGTGTGTGTGTGTGTATGCGTCTATGCGTGTGTGTGTGTGTGTGTGTGGTTATGACACGGGGAGTCCAACACAAAGCCGTCCAGCGGTCTGTCCAGTAGGACGGAGGTTCTTTGTTCTCTGGACGCTTCAAAGCAGCCCCCCACAGAGAGAACAGAACATTATATATACACACACACACACACACACACACACATATATATATATATATATATATATATACATATATACATATATATATACAGTACATACATTATTATATATATACATATATACATATATATATATATATACATATATATATATATGTACATATATATATATATGTAAATAATCATCTCTGTGAAGATGTAGCGGGGGGTCAGGTGAGAGGGAGTTCAAGGTGAGAGCTGACTCCCAGTGTGTGAACATCCAGACCGAGGCTGTCCCGGGACACCACCACCACAACAATGACCGCTTTCATTCCACAAGGTTGTGTGTGTGTGTGTGTGTGTGTGTGTGTGTGTGTGTGTGTGTGTGTGTGTGTGTGTGTGTGTGTGTGTGTGTGTGTGTGTGTGTGTGTGTGTGTGTGTGTGTGTGTGTGTGCGTGTGTGTGTGTGTGTGTGTCTGCGTGTGAGTGCATGTGTGTGTGTATGTCAGCCGTGCTGTGTTCTCACCGGCCTGTGAACGCACACGACAACGTGGACTGTATGTGCACGAAAGATCGCACCTCGATGTCAGTGCTGTGTGTATTTACACAGTGCTGTGTGTATGTTCCTGTGTTTGTGTGTGTGTTTTGAGTTGTGTTACTGACATTCATGTAACCATGACAGTGTATGGGCTCCCGGACTTTCTGTCTGCCTGTCTATTGGTGTCTGCCTGTCTGTTGGTGTCTCTGCCTCTCTGCCTGTCTGCCTGTCTGCCTGTCTGTGTCTCAGAGCTCTGTTTCACGTGAAATTGTGCTCCTTGAAGCAGCAGATCGATGTGTCATGTGATCCAGGAGAGGGGGCGTGGATACATATGAGGGGGCGGGGCTAGAGGACTGGTAAACAGAGTTCTCACTGGTCAGCAGCTCAGGAGCTGAGCGCCTGCTGACCCGTGACCTCGTCACCATCTGCACCTCCTCCCAGGGTTCTCCTCTTCTCTCCTCTTCCTCCTCTCACTCCCCCTCCTCTTCATCATCCTCTTCCTCCTATGACCCCCCCCTCCTCTTCATCCTCCTCTTCTCTCCTTCTTCTCTTCTGCTATTTCCCTCTTCCTAGTCCTCCTCCTCCTCCCCCTCCTCCTCTCCTCTCCTCCTCCTACACCTCCTAACAGGAGGGCAGCAGGAAGTCAGGCTGACCTCTGAGCCTCAACAACAAAACACGGCGCCTGAGGAGCAACGATACAGCTTCTTCTGTGTTCCCATGATGCCTTGCTTTCTCAACTAACCCTAACCTTAACCTAGCTATCTTTAACCTAATACTAAACATAATTATCTCTGACCTAATACCTAAACTAACCATCTCTGACCTAACACCTAAACTAACCATCTCTAACCTAATACCTAAACTTAACCATCTCTAACCTAATACCTAAACTTAACCATCTATAACCTACTACCTAAACTTAACCATCTCTGACCTAACACCTAAACTAACCATCTCTAACCTAACACCTAAACTTAACCATCTCTGACCTAATACCTAAACGAACCATCTCTGACCTAATACCTAAACTTAACTATCTCTAACCTAATACCTAAACTTAACCATCTCTAACCCAATACCTAAACTTAACCATCTATAACCTAATACCTAAACTTAACCATCTATAACCCAATACCTAAACTTAACCATCTCCAACCCAATACCTAAACTAACCATCTCTAACCCAATACCTAAACTAACCATCTCTAACCCAATACGTAAACTTAACCATCTATAATCTAATACATGAACTTAACCATCTCTAAC
>OOFB01027410.1:4041-21776 GCA_900323305.1 Trachyrincus murrayi
AGAGAATAATTAGCATAAATTATCTGGGTCTGGGGTCCAAAAAAAACGACATCCGACTATTACCAAAACACAGACGAGAGCAGAGAGAGAGAGAGAGAGAGAGAGCGAGAGAGAGAGAGAGAGAGAGAGAGAGAGAGAGAGAGAGTGAGAGAGTGTTGGCGCCACCTTGTGGTATAAAACTATGGAGAGAGAGCGAGAGAGAGAGAGAGAGAGAGAGAGAGAGAGAGAGAGAGAGAGACACACACACACACACACACACACACACACACACACACACACACACACACACACACACACACACACACACACACACGCAGACAGGCAGATACTTTATTATTTCCCTAATGGAAATCATCAGCATACATACCAAATAGACTAATAAAAAAAGACAGATATACGGACAAATATTATATTTTCATGTAATTGACCTCAAACACGGAAAAGAGAAAAATAACTCAAGTGGACGGAACTCACAGGTCAACAAAAGTATTGAACACGTCTTCGTAGTCATGGCAACTTAGAATCACCTGTTACATTATGTTGACCTTGTTTTGGACATTGCAAGAAGGCCTAACATGTTGTACATGTATCATGTACCTAACATGTATGTAGAAAATGCCAACACTACATCATGTCCTTCTGCAGTTACCTACAATAATGACATGTGTTCTATTTTGTTGATACAAACGTAGGCCTACGACGTAGACCTATAGGCCTACACATATTATCATACAATTTAATCAATCAGATCAGTAAATAGGCCTGAGTCGCTGTTCTATATTCTAATATTCTAATACAATAATGTATATATATTTAAATAATGTATATATTATTAAACTCGCTACTTCAGACACAGCGACAGGGATTTATTGTGTCCACGTGAGGGCGCTAATGCTCAATAATATTCATTCACAAAGTGTTGGGCTACTTGAGTAGTCCTAGGCCTACTTCTCCTTGTCCTGTGAGTCCACCATAAAGTAGTAAGTCGCTGTTCTATATTATAATATTATAATGTAATAACCAGCTGCTATAATATTATAATATATGAATACAATATATATATATATATATATACGGTTTATATTATTATTATATTATTATTATTATTAAACACGCTACTTCAGACACAGCGATAGGGATTTGTTTTGTCCACGTGAGGGCGCTAATGTTCAATAATATTTCACAATGTGTTGGGCCGCTTTAGTAGACCTACTACTCCTTGTGACCCATGAACAATCATTCATGCTTTTTCATGTTTGATGTTGAGTTGTTCATTCCTTAAATAATATTCACTTGGTCTTTTACATTTTTATATTAGATGTGGTGACATATATTTATTTTCTTCCTTTATTTCAGACCACACACACACCACCAACCCCCAACCAGCTGCTAACAGGTCGGCTACTTTCGGATTAATTTGGTTTAATAAAAAACTGGTAACCTTCTGTGTTTCCATCGCATCGTAATGATGTAATAATGATGTAATAATGATATAATAATGATGTCGGCTACTGAACGTTTTAACAGTTTTTATGCCCGGAGTAAACACATCATAGCATGAAACCAGTTGGCGCTAGTCTGGTCCTCATGATTTGCTTAAAATAATAAACACATTATACATAATTTTAGCGCAAGTATGCAGTTTTTTGGTTTACACGTAGGCTCATTAAGATATGCTTTGGTTAATTGCGGTGTGTACTCCTTGGACAGTCCTTAACATTATATCAAACATTGGGACATTTAGACTCTGAGTTTGGGCTATAATATCCATTACTCCCGTGTTTCAGGTATACAACCAGATGCTGTGTAACTCCTCGCCACAGACTCTGTCGTCCGTTGCTTTGTTCTTCTTGATGGTAAAATGAAAGAGACATTTTTGTTTACAGTAGGGAGGGAAATGTCTATTTTCTAATCTGCCCGTAGGTCATGACACACGGACAGATGGATGCAAATGATGACAAATTCTTTTTGTCCTCATCACGTCATCACCATAACCGTCGTCACGTCCATCCGGATAATCGTCACAGCGGGAACGGCAGACCTCTGAAGAGTTGCAGGGCTGAGCTGCCACGTCAGATCATTCTGAAGCATTTTGTTGGATTGCGGTGGACCCACAGCAGTGGAACTCCACGGCTTTGGGCGTCTCACGTGAATCTTATTCCTTTTATTCGTCCAAATCGATGGCATGTCCGCCCTACAAGCCTAATCAATGTCAAAGCATTCAACTACTTTTTGGTTTGTGTTTTTGATATTGAGTAGTATAACTTTATTGCCAGAGGGCAGCGTGTCTTTATGCCCTGCCAGCCTGAGACAACACAACGGCGTCTTACAGACCACATCATACATCACAGACAGCACCTTGTTTACTCCTCGTTTAAATCACTATAAACTCACAGCTGTGTCTCAAATATTTGATCACGTGTCAGAACAAGCAAAGGCACCAACGGTTTATTCACGCCACTCTTCAAAGCATCGTCATGGCGAGGGAGGCTGCATCAACATCATCTTGTCCCCACAATTCATTCATGCATTCATGCATTCATGCATTCCTCCCCAGACTCCGCAGACACCACAGCCCTGCCCTGACGACACCCCGACAACATTAATGATGACGTTGTGAGGTGTGTCTCAGTCCGCTGGTCGAACCCTAAACTCGCTGTAACCCGAACGTCTCTAACCCCATGCAACATGCCGTCTGCACCATGCAGTCTGCGCCATGCAGTCTGCACCATGCCGTCTGCACCATGCCGTCTGCACCATGCATGGTTGGGCTGTCTTTTTTTTCCCGACAGATGAGGTGGGGCAATCGGATGGTGTGGGGGGGGGAGGGGTTGGTCCTGATGCTGAAGACTTCAGGGATGCTGTGCTTCCCCTGGTCATCCATCATCCACTGACACTTCCACTTACAGACACACACACACACACACACACACACTCTCATACACATTCATACGCAATACACGTTCTGCTCTCCCCTCTCTGTCTATCTCTCCCTTATTTCCCCATTTCTCTATACCTCTCTCTATCTCTGCTCTTTACCCCTCTTTGCAATTGTGCCCCTTTGTCTGCGTGTCTGTTGTGTGTATAGGCTATGAGGGGACACTATGAGGACAGTATGAGGGGGACGGTATGAGAGGACAATATGAGGACAGTATGAGGACACTATGAGGGGACGGTATGAGAGGACAGTATGAGGGAGACAGTATGAGAGGACACTATGAGGGGACGGTATGAGAGGACAGTATGAGAGGATAGTATGAGGGAGACAGTATGAGGACAGTATGAGAGGACAGTATGAGGGGATGTATGAGAGGACAGTATAAGGGAGACAGTATGAGGGAGACATTATGAGGACAGTATGAGGGAGACAGTATAAGGGAGACAGTATGAGGGGATGGTATGACAGGACAGTATGAGGGGACGGTATGAGAGGACGGTATGAGGGAGACAGTATGAGGGAGACAGTATAAGGGAGACAGTATGAGGGAGACAGTATAAGGGAGACAGTATGAGGGGACACTATGAGGACAGTATGAGGACAGTATGAGGGAGACAGTATGAGGGGACGGTATGAGGGGACACAGGGGTTTTGTTTGAATTACCTCATTACCAGCGTCTCTCCAGCACCTCCCAGATGCCAGGCAGTCAACTGCCCTCTAATCCCCCCCCACAGTTACCCCCCACCGTGCACTCAAACAGGCCTGCATGCTGCTGTCACACACACACGCTCACATGCACACACACACGCACCCACACACACACACACACACACACACACGCGCGTGGGCACACACACACACACACACACACACACACACACCACTCTTGTGCACACCCGCGTGCACACACACACACACACAGACACACACAGAAGGCATAAAAGAAGTTCACACACACATGCAAAGAGACACACAATGTCCGCCATGATGCATTAACGCCAACACGCGCCTGTTTGGACTGAGCTGTACGCTGGAAGCCCAGTGAGGTGCTTGGTTTGAGTCGCGGTGCGGCCATTTTGTCTGTGTGAACACCATTTAGAGAGGAGGTGAGGGGGGGGGGGGGGTACTTGGGGTCTCTGTGGCTGGCAGCTCGATGGTAGCGGTTGACTTGTGCAGGAGGGAGCGTCTCCGGGGGATGGGAAGGTAAACAGGCAAGCAGGCCCTGGGGAGGGGTCCTCCACCCCCCAAGGACGTGAGTGTTGATTAAACATGTTGGAGGTTGAGTAATAGGAAGTGGAGCAAATGTCAAGCGTTGGTTAATTTCTGCCTCACGTACAGCGGGTGGGGGGGTTATGATTTGTGATCAGAAGGGGGAGGGGACCAACCCTAACTAACCCTACTACCCCTACTAACCCTAACCCTACTAACCCTACTAACCCTACTAACCCTAACCCTACTACCCCTACTAACCCTAACCCTACTAACCCTACTAAGAGCCAATTATAAAAGAAGAGTAGATTATTTAGTGACTAACACACTACATAGAAACAGAGCACTAATACTGTTGAATACAACACGAAATACATCAAGTCTTCCAACGGGATCTCGCACTGACCGAGACAACTCCTCCTAAAAGTGTCTTCCTTCACCCTGCCTGACCTGCCACGGGGTTGCTTGACCTTCTCAGGGTGTGACGTGGGGGGAGGTGTCTGGTGTGGGTCTGTGTAGCCCTCTGAGACTGGACTTCTAATAAAACAAATAAACTAGATCGGTGTTAGTAAAGCCGTATACCACATCAAGTCTCGAAGGCTTCAGAGGCTTCAGACGCCCCCGCATTCAACTCCCAGAGGGAACGATAGAAACATGCAATAGGCATGAAATAATATATATTCATATAGAATCATATATTATTATATATTAATATAACATATAAATTAATATATAATATATCATGATATATATATATATATATAAACACACTGTATATTATATATAATAATATATACAAGTCTGTGCTGACCAGCTGGCCCCCATCTCCACACAGATCTTCAACACATCCCTGGAGCAGTATGAAGTTCCCTCCTGCTTCAAAAGCTCCACAGTCATCCCCAAGAAACCATCTCAGGATCACATGACTGCAGGCCTGTTGCCCTGACGTCTGTGCTCATGGAATCCTTCAAGAGGCCCCTGTTGGACCCCCTGCTGGACCCCCTGCAGTTTGCCTATCGGGCAAACAGGTCAGTGGATGATGCAGTCAATATGGGACGACATCCTGCAACACCTCAACTCGCCAGGGACATACACAAGAGTCCTGTTTGTGGACTTCAGCTCGGCCAACCAGCAACCAACACAAGAACAGGTTCTTTCTGATGAACACTTGTCACACACAGTGTCAGAAACAATCACTGTATCCCAACATCCACCGTACCTACACACTCTAACTTATATATTTTGTAGTTTAAACACAGTTTTTAACATATCATCATTGTCCAATCTAAATGTAAGCTGGCTGTATATACTGTATATTGCATACAGTATACATACAGTATATTGTCCCCCTACCTCATGTATATGAAGTAAACTGTTAATCTTCCATATTTATTACAGCATATTTCACTCTGCACCATTGAACTATTGTCTTTTTGTTACAAAATGTCATTGTTGTGTTTTATATATATCCTTTTTATATATATTTATATATGTACATAGTAGTTATCTTTTTATGTGTAGCCTTGTTGTCCTTGTTTTAGCTCTATGTCTATTCTGTACAAGTACATTGAGAGCAATGAAAAAAACTTGGTGAAATTCCTTGTGTATATACACATACTTGGCCAATAAAGCTGATGATATAATATATTATTATATATTATTAGACCTAATATATTCATATATAATAAGATATTATATATATATTATATATAATAATAACAAGATAAAACAATATATATAATATATATAATATAATTATTATTATATCAAGTGAAATCAAAGTCTAAGTAGTCACAGCTCTGGATAAGTTAACTAATAGATGAATAGTTAACTAATGGATGAATAGTTAACTAATGGATGAATAGTTAACTAATAGATGAATAGTTAACTAATAGATGAATAGTTAACTAATAGATGAATAGTTAACTAATAGATGAATAGTTAACTAATAGATGAATAGTTAACCAATAGATGAATAGTTAACTAATTGATGAATACTTCATTAATAGATAGTATCATGATGAATGCAACGCTAGAGCTGCTCGTCTTCCTCCCAGGCTAATCTAATGAGCTTGATCTCTCAGAGCCTCCCCCCTCCTGGCTCTCCTTTGTGTGGCTGGACAGGTGTCTAACTGAATGATGAATGTCTCTGCTTCTGCCATGTAATTGGCTGCTGGCTGCCTGGCTTCTAGTGGGCAGCCTCCTCCTCCTCCTGCTGTCAGTCAGTGGCTGCAGCAGGGCCGTCTGATAGCGATGTTAATGTATAACCCTCGCAGCCCATTGGCCCAACGGTGGCTGGTCGAGGCTAATCCATTAAAGCAGTGACAGTAATAATCTTGGCCAAACACAAGGTTACCCGCTCGCTAAACGTTATTTGACCGTTGATGTGGGCTCCTCATGATGGATGACCCGGGACGATCATTCATCACCTGCTGTTGTCTGTCATGTCACTAAAACAATTCAATGGTTTATGTTCTTTTTATTTTATTTAAGGAGTTTTAAATAAGGCGCCTTTAAACCCACCAGGAAAATATATTTTCTTTGATGGTATTCATTCATATGGGGATAGTATATGCATGTAGCCTAACCCTGTATGTAGGCTAACCCTAACCCTGCATGTAGCCTAACCTGCATGTAGCCTAACCCTGCATGTACCCTAACCCTAACCCTGCATGTACCCTAACCCTAACCCCGCATGTAGCGAATAGAAATTAGTGATGGGCATTCCGGCTCTTTTCAGTGAGCCAGATCATTTGGCTCAGCTCACCAATAAGTGCCAGCTCTTTCGGCACCCAAACGGCTCTTTGTTTATTAATGTTTTTCGAGGAAATGTGTTAATATTGGTTGTTTAATGCCACCCATTTAATGTGATGATGAATGTGTCTACGATATGCTGAGTAGTATTTTGTTGGATGAAATTATGCACGTCATGGCTAGACATAAGGCTAGAGTATTGAAAACGTGGCCTACGTCAGTCACTCTGATTGTTAGAAATTTCTAGTTGTGAAAGTGGAATTTATCGAATCAATTTCTAAATCAGGTTTTGTGAAAAGCAAGTGCCTACCCAGCAACTGACTTTCCCGCACGTTACTGCTATATAACGTATATAAAAAACTAAACATCTCTTTTGGCTTTTCAGATAGATGAGTCGGCTCCCATAGTTCACCTAAAAGAGCCGACTCGTCCAGGAACGACCAATCACCAACAGAAATGAGCAATGGCCTGTGACAACAGAAAATGTTTAGATCTTTACACTTTATATTGTTAAGAGGATTAAAACGCAACTTCAAAGTGAAAAGGAAGAAACCTCAAACCATTTACTTGGTAGAGAGAGTACCTAAACAAATGCATCATTCATTCCAGTTTTGTTACTGGCCGTTTGGACGATTGGCCAGTACGACCTGGAGAGAGACGAAGGGTTCATGGCTAGGAACAGAGGAGCGACCCCCCATAAACTCCTCATAAAGGGTGGAGGATGAAGACAAGGACAGGCTTCGGAAGCGGATTCCAAATGAGAGTGTCGGGTAACATTTCACTCCAAACGCTTTCCCTCCCTGAGCACACGGCAAGGAACCAGCGGTCTCCAGAAGGGAAACTTCTGTTTATAAATGCAGCTCGACTCCCCTGTCTCACCCCTTTACCAGGGGCCCTGTGTTCCCTCAACCTGGCCCATCCATCAGGCCCTGGCCCCACACCGTCGTCAGGGGGGTTCAGATTAAGGCTCCAGAGTCCAGAGGTCACAGGCGGGTCAAGTGCCCTTTAAGGTGCATTTATACAAGTAGCAAACACTTTTCATTCAAGCGTAGGTTTGCGTGTGGATCACTGTTGTGATTTAATTGTGACTAAAGTCAAGGCTAAGCGTGGTCCGCTAACTTCAAAAAGTAATATAGTTTGAGCTACATGGCTAATGCTGTGAGCTCTTCTTGAGAGTGACTCAACACGTGATCAAGAAGACAATCTTTTATCACGCTCTGATATGATCTGTGACAGAAAAACTGGTATGGAAATGGTATCCACCTTTCAAAGGTGATGAAAACATTGGAGAGAGAAAGCGAGAGCAAAGAACGAGGACGAGAGCTAGAGAGAGAGAGAGAGAGAGAGAGAGAGAGAGAGAGAGAGAGAGAGAGGTCCTGACCTGAAATATTCATTAATCTTGTCATCATCTAGCCGAGGAAACCTTGGCTAAACAAACACTACGTTACTGGGCCCTTAGCCGCTTAGCAATAGCCCAGACAGTTAGCCAAATACAACTGCAAGCTAACGAAAGACGTATGCTGGAGTGTCAGTGTTTGACCTGTGACCTTTATTTGCTCATCGATTTGTGTGGCAGTTGGACATTTCATTTGTCAGCGCTAGCCACAGCAACTAGCCGCAGCAGCTAGCCACATGTGGAGGGAATTAGGCTGAATTCCTGCATTTATACTTCCTGCCACGTTAACGTGTACACAAGGGGGCAGTATAAGCTTCTCCGACCCCAAATTTACACGAACCGACGAACAGAATCGAGAGACTGAGTCTGCTCCATTGAAAGCAATATATCAGGCTTAGGCGTGAAACATCAACAGCTGTTTCTCAAGGACCCCAAGTAAGCAGCATCTTGGCCACTTTGTCAACTTTGACCTTTGGACCCCACATGTATTGTACGAGTGTCAGCTATTTGGTGTCAGTAATGTAGTGTTTAGTATGAATCCAAATCCAAATATTTTTTTCTTTAATTATCAATTATTATCATATAGATCTTTAATTTGTAATTTGTTGACTTCATCAGCTAGACACAAAACGGTTGTTTCTAATGATTTATAACTAAATATAAATAAAAGAACACGGGTCTGCTATAACAATAATAACAACAACGTTTAGGCCTGTTTATTTATCATTATAGGTGATATTATTTACGTATTATTATTATTATTATTCATGTGTTGCCATTATTATTACTACAGATAATAAAAATAGGAATAATAAGAATAATTCATAAAACAAAATAAGGAACTAGGCCTGCAACTGCTGTTACTAATTAACATACCAACACAACTACTGCTACAATTAACAGGCCTAATTAGGCTACATATATTCAAATCATAATAATAATAATAATAATAATGATAAAATATATTTTTATCACGTTTTTGTGTAATACTTATTGTCGAACCCTGAAAAAAAATATTACCAATAGCAATACAAGACAAGGGTTCGGTTATCCGATCGGCCTAGGTCTCTTAGGTTCTCCTAGGTTCTCTTAAGTTATCCTATAGGTTCTCTTAGGTTATCCTAGGTTCTCTTAGGTTATCCTAGAGGAGCTGAAGGTGATAAATGACGTTCTTTCTTTATTTATTTCTCTCGTCCTTCTGCAGACAACAGACTGCTGAAAACCTGCACGCGTTGTCTTATATGTAAGATATGTGCCTGTATTAGCCTATATATCGGTATATAGGCCTATGCATGATATATTAGCCTATATACCAGTATATATTATATATATATGATATGCCTATATGTAGTAGCCTCTATACCGGTAAATATTATATATATATATCCGTAATAGCCGAAATATGATATATATGATAAATATATATTTCCTATATATACATATGTCCTTATAGCCGTGCGTCCTGGAGACTGCATTTGGTTTCCAGATGGCTGCGCCTCGCCTCTTGCATGTCTAGCAGCGCAGGGCCGGCCCTGAGTAGGCGATCCATCATTCCTGTCGCTATGAATCGAATGAAGCCGACAGCCCAACTCCGTCCCGTATCGACCCGACCGCTGACCTGCTTCCAACCAATGTTGTGGCTTAACCATTACTTTCGTTAACGCCTACAATAACACCTGACCGAACCACAATACAACACAACAATGAATTCCTCCAAGATCTATATAGATCTATCTAAATTTGTCATTTTCCTCTTTATTTTGGTTTTAGTGCAGAGATATTTCCCTTTTTTTCCTCGGTGCTATAAAACTATTTGTAACATTTTCAAATGGAAAACACATTGGACTCATCTCTTGGTGCTCCACCTGATATCAGGGAAACCGGGTTTGGGTTGAAGTCGAGTACAAAAGAAAGATATGAGCAGAATGCAAGGGCGGGAAACTGTCAACATTCGAAGTAGAAAAAACTGACGACGGAACGTCTTCTTCAATCCGATCATCATCATCATCATCATCATAAAAACTCTAACAACTAGAAACCACAAGTGGACTCAACAAGCACATGGGGATCACAAATACGTCACAGCAAGTAGACCCTACAGAGTCCTCATATTTTACAGAGGAAAGAGAGTGTGAATGTTCGTGTGTTCGGTTAAAAATCCCAATGCACACTTTTGGGCTGCAGGCTTTAGGTTTTGTGTAGGTAAGTGTTCATAAAAAATGTCCCTGTGTTCCGTCATTTTAAGAAATACATAAATAAATAATTTAACAGGGAAATTAAGATTTGAGGTCATAAGCATTTTCCGTTGTTCATTTTGGAAGTCTGTTTGCTCTGGAAGATGATCTTAACCATGGAGGTCTTCCCCAGAGAGGGTTAGCATCTCCTCTGGAAGATGGTCTTCCCCAGAGAGGGTTAGGATCTCCACTCTTCCAGAAGATGGTCTTTACCAGAGAGGGTTAGGATCTCCACTCTTCCAGAAGATGGTCTTTACCAGAGAGGGTTGGGGTATTCACTCCTCCAGAAGATGGTCTTTACCAGAGAGGGTTAGGATCTCCACTCCTCCAGAAGATGGTCTTTACCAGAAAGGGTTAGGGTCTTCACTCCTCTGGAAGATGGGCTTCACCATGGAGGTCTTAACCAGAGAGGTTAGGGTCTCCTCTGGAAGATGGTCTTTACCAGAGAGGGTTAGGGGTCTTCACTCCTCTAGAGATGGTCTTTACCAGAGAAGGGTCTTCACTCCTCCGGAAGATGGGCTTCACCAGAGAGGGTTAGGGTGGAGTCTGTGCAGAAGTGACCGTTTCTGGTGAGGTGGACGTGGCAGGGTAAGGGGTTACGGGTGTGACCGGATGCTTCAAGTTCTCCTATTGGGTTTCCACCAAATGGAATTATCCCTGAGCCAACCACAGAGGCCTAAAACAAAGAGAGATATGGATGAGACTAAATGACATAAACGATAGAAATACATACATAGGTACACATTTTACCCACAAAAACCCACTAAATGATCTGCCACACTAACGCCAAGTAGCGTTTTATGTTTCGGGTCACAATACTCATCCTCCGAGTTAACAGTTGCTGTCTCGTTTCAATTATTTTAACTGAAATATCCACCTTTTAAATAAACCGTGAAGTAAATATATAAATGTATAAATATTGAATGTATAAATACATAAACATAAACACTCCAGTATTTCCAGTATACTTACTTACTCATGTAAGAAAATATGTTTAAGAAAACAGGATGGCTTTAGGGCATGGAAGCATTATACTTAATGCTGCCATATACCTTACCATATACTTCCATATTCCACATACATTATACTCTCAATCAAATATTTAAAACCACAAATTAAATGATGCAGCAAACCCAACATGCAACTGCTCTGTGACCCTGGGAGGTAAATAAACAACTCTCATAAAACTGATATGTTAGTATATATTATATTAGTAGTATATACGTATTATATAAAGTATGTATTAGTCTGGTTCAAATTAACTCCCCAAACAGATGGACTAAGAAATATATGAAGCGTGAGCTTAATGATGAAGCAGCAGAAGGTCTACGATAAGAGATGATAAATCTCACCAGATCAGATAAGACAAGTCAAGAGAAGGAGGTGGCGGTGGTGGTGGAGGAGCAGGAGGAGGTGGTGGTGAGGTGGAGGAGGAGGGGGTGGTGGTGAAGGAGCAGGAGGAGGTGGTGGTGGAGGAGCAGGAGGAGGTGGTGGTGGAGGAGGAGCAGGAGGAGGTGGTGGAGGAGTAGGAGGAGGTGGTGCTGGAGGAGGAGGAGGTGGTGGAGGAGTAGGAGGAGCAGGAGGTGGAGGAGGAGGAGTAGGAGGAGGTGGTGGTGGTGGTGGTGGAGGAGGAGCAGGAGGTGGTGGAGGAGCAGGAGGAGGTGGTGGAGGAAGAGGTGGTGATGATGAGGAGGAGGAGGTGGTGGTGGTGAGGGGGAGGAGCAGGAGGTGGTGGTGAGGAGGAGCGGTAAGCGCAGGCCATATTTACATATAAAGAGCTCCATTCATCAAGCTAAGTGTCATTATGGTGGCGGCTCATTGAGCAGCAGAGTGTTAAATAAAACTCCTCCACACATACATCTTGATTTATACACTGTCAGCTGAGGGGGGAGGAGAGAAGGAGGCGAGAGATGCAAAGAGAGAGAGAGAGAGAGAGAGAGAGAGAGAGAGAGAGAGAGAGAGAGAGAGAGAGAGCGAGAGACGAGGTGGTCGAGAAAGGCCGCCATAGACAGACCTGGCTCCCCAGAGGAGACAGGCTGTGTACCAACTGCACACAGAACCAGGTGGGAACCCAGCTGCACTTTCTGACCTCCTGTGAATTATACCAGGACATCAGAAACACATCTCAAACTATACCAGGACACCAGAGACACATCTCAAACTATATCAGGACACCAGAAACACATCTCAAACTATATCAGGACACCAGAAACACATCTCAAACTATACCAGGACATCAAACTATACCAGGACATCAGAAACACATCTCAAACTATACCAGGACATCAGAAACACATCTCAAACTATAACAGGGTATCAGAAACACATCTCAAACTATACGTTGGCCATCCAGGAGAGAGAGAGAAAGACAGAGAGAGAGAGAGAGAGAGGGGGAGAGAGAGAGAGAGAGAGAGAGATAGTTCTTACTTCCTGTTTCCCAGGTGGAGTTTCTACATGTAGTGCCACTGTCCGTCCATACCCATGTTCATCCCCATGGGCCCCATTGGCCCTGCAGAAATACACATTAATACACATATAATACACAGTAATACACAGTACACATTGATACACATTAATACACAATACACAGTACACATGAATATAAATTAATACACAATACACATTAATACACACTACACATGAATATAAATTAATACACATTAATACACAATACACATTAATATAAATTAATACACATGAATACAATGAATAAGTAGTAGTGAGTAGTAGTACTGTCTGTGGTGCTACAGTAGTAGTACTGTATGTGGTGGTGGTAGTAGTAATACTGTCTGTGGTGGTACAGTAGTAGTACTGTCTGTCTGTGGTGGTACAGTAGCAGTAGTACTGTCTGTCTGTGGTGATGATGGAGTATTGACAGGAAGTGATATCATGAAGGAGGAAGCGTGTCTCACCTCCTGGTCGGAGGCCCATGTGCTGTTGGCCATCCAGGACGAAGCCTGCCATTGGTTGTCCGTCCGGGCTGTAGGCGGTACCCTGGCTCACTGTGGAGGGAGACATGTTTCCATGGTTACCCACCAGCCAGTCCACATGAAATATTACTTAAATATCATGACTCTGACTGGCATGCAGGCTGAACTATTCCACTACATTCTATTTGTTGTATACAATTTGTATTAATGAAATGTTCATTGTAACATAATAGGTACGTAATATAGGCCTACGCAATGATACATAATAGAATAAAACATTTTACCTGCTCTGTTGGACTGGTCAATCATGGGCTGAACTATTCTCCTCCTGGCGTTTATGAACCTGCAGGGAAACAAAATACATAATGTAGAAGACATCATGTAGAAGACATCATGTAGAAGACATACAGAACACATCATGTAGAAGACATCATGTAGAAGACATACAGAACACATCATGTAGAAGACATCATGTAGAAGACATCATGTAGAAGATATAATGTAGAAGACATGTAGAAGATATAATGTAGAAGACATGTAGAAGATATAATGTAGAAGACATGTAGAAGACATCATGTAGAAGACATGTAGAAGACATCATGTATCTGCTTTATTCCTGTGACATGATAATTATGATGATGATATTGATTATAATATTGATCACTGTAACCCCAGGCTGAGATGAGGCTAACTGCTAATTGATTTATGGTTATGCCGGATTATGCCAGGTTTTGCTGATTTATCCAATGGGACGGGCCCATGCCGGGCTCAGACAGAACGTGCACGGGCTCAGGTAGGGTCAAGCTCGTTTTTTTGTACCATATGTGTGTGTGTGTGTGTGTGTGTGTGTATAGAGAGAGAGTACTGACCAGTTGTTGACCTGTAGGATGGTGAGTCCCGTGTCTTGTGCTAACTGCTTCTTCTGCTCCTCTGAGGGGTACGGGTGCTGCGGAGGACAAGACACATCAAACAGTCACAATCACTTCCTCACACTCCAGTCTGGCCCGAGGGGATGTTCAGGATCATTCTTTCTGTTACGCAAATCTATGGGAAGTTATGCAGCTTTTGGTGATATGTCATGCACACTGCCACGCCCCCTTCTTGGCTGATTTCCATGAAAGGTTCATCACTTCTTACTTGGCCCATAACCAACCTAGCAACCAAATTACATTTACATTTAGGGCATTTAGCAGACGCTTTTATCCAAAGCGACCTACAAGTACTTAACTATTTAAGGGACATTCCCCTGGAGCAACTCAGGGTTAAGTACCTTGCTCAGGGGTACAATGTTGGCAGACCCGGGGATCGAACCCATGACTCTCCGGTGCTCCGTTTGGAAGCACTGTTCCTTACCCCCTAGGCTACCATCACCATCAGGTGCAAATGCGTGCTCAACTTTTTGAGAGTATTTTCAGGGGTGACAGGAGTATTTTAAGGGGTTTGGGGAGAGTATTATAAGGGGTTTGGGGGGGGGGGGCATTTTAAGGGGTCAGGGAGGGTATTATAAGGGGTTTTGGGGGTATTTTAAGGGGTCTGGGAGGGGATTTTAAGGGGTTTTGGTGGTATTTTAAGGGGTCTGGGAGGGTATTTTAAGGGGTTTGGGAGGTTTTATTCAGCCTCAGTGTATGAAAGGTGAAAGGCTTCCTGCCGCCCACTCGACCACTGCGCTGGAAGCCCCCTCCTCATTCAGCTCTATTCACCCCCGCCCCAGATGAATGCTGATCGCTGGGGTGGGGCTATGGACCCTTTCAGGAGCCAAACTCTCACTCACATGCCGCCAGGGAAAACACTTGTGCTTAACAAATTAGCCCCGAAAGAAGAGTGACAACACAGAGGGGATAATTCAGTGATTTCTCCTGGAGAATGTGAATGTTGTGGAAGTGACCATTACTCCTGCAGAAGCTCTTGTCTGGCTGCGTTTAGACGGTGAACAAGCACCGGTTTGTGGGAATCAGAGAGCCGCTTAAAGGGGGAGATGGAGGCGGTATCTTTTGGACCCCAGATGAAAGACACGTCTCTGTGTTCTCCTTCTCACTAAACCCTGAAAACAGACAGAGCCTCGGCACAACATTCAGCCCGGCTGCTTTTTGTAAAGGTCGTCGTTTTAGCACCTGAATGTTTCCTTTGCGTATTCACTTAGAGGGCCGACAAAGACGTCTCATGTTACAGATGTCTGAGGAACCGTTCTCTGTTCTTTCCGGAGCATTGGGTCAGGGTTAGTAGACTTATGATGGTTAACCCTACAAACCCTCATACTAACCATCATAACCCTACTAACCCTCATAACCCTACAAACTATCATAACCCTACTAACCATCATGACCCTATTAACCCTCATAACCCTACAAACTATCATAACCCTACTAATCATCATAACCCTATTAACCCTCATAACCCTACAAACTATCATAACCCTACTAACCATCATAACCCTACAAACTATCATAACCCTACTAACCATCATGACCCTATTAACCCTCATAACCCTACAAACTAACATAACCCTACTAACCATCATAACCCTACTAACCCTCATAACCCTACTAACCATCATAACCCTACAAACCATCATAACCCTACTAACTATCAGAACCCTACTAACTATCATAACCTAGGGGGCTGGATCTAGGGGTCTGGGGGGTCTAGGGGTATAGGTCTGGTGGTTTGGGGGTCTAGGTCTGGGGCTCTAGATTTGGAAGTCTAGGGGTCTAGGTCTAGATGTCTGGATGTCCAGGGGTCTGGGGGTCTACATCTAAGGGTATAGGGGTATAGGTCTAAGGGTCTAGGTCTGGAGGTCTGGAGGTCTAGGTCTAGGGGTCCAGGAGTATAGGTCTGGAGGTCTAGGGGTCTGGGTCTAGGGGTCTTGGAGTATAGGTCTGGAGGTCTGGTGGTCTGAGGGTCTAGGTGTCTGGGGGACTGGAGGTCTAGGGGTATTGGTCTGGAGGGCTCTGGGGGGGTCAGGAGGCGTACCGTGAGGTGCTGGAACAGCCAAGCTCTCATGATGTTTGTGGCGACCTTGGGGAAGATTCCCCTCTTCTTCTGCCTCTTCTTGTCCTGGTCGTCCTCGTCGCCGGTGCCCGGTGACACCAGGCTGTGGTCCAAACCGTCTCCTGAAAACACAGGAGAGGAAGTGATGCAAGAGGGAGTGATGTAAGAGGACGTTTCAGGCACTACAGAGAGGGCAGCGTGTTTCCCGATCGTACGAAGACACTAGACCGTCCTGTCAGCGCCCAGCCAGGAAGGTTAAGGTCAGGGTTATTCTGCTATTAATCCAATGTGAGCCGCGTGTTTGACGAGTGCTAATGACACTCAGACCTCCGTTCTGTGCAGGCCTCACGTTTCAAACGCCACTAATGAGTTCCTCAAGAAGAAAACCAAGGAGAAGACATGAATAATAATACTGACAAACAGAAGCACGGGACTGTGACTAAACATAAACAATATATATATATATATATATATATATATATATATATATATAGATTTAGTCTCTCTCATCATGAATAGTGCAGCAGGCAGATGATGTGGTATTTTCATGCCCTGGGGGCACAGGGCCTTGAAAGCCAGCCTGAGGGCCCTCATGTGAATTATGCATCTGAGGGTCCCTCCCCAGGCTGAGGGTCCCTCCCCAGGCGGGGCGGGGCTTTCCTTAACATTTGCCCGAGCGTGTCTTTTAGTTTTTGGAGACACATCAATCAAAGACTCCTCCTCTTTTCATCTTCATGCATAAACACTGCAGCTAATGAAGAGAAGGGGGGGGAGTCCCACAGACACAATATATAGATATAGATATATAGAACCAACAGATATACAGAACCAACAGATATATAGAACCAACAGATATATAGAACCAACAGATATATAGAACCAACAGATATACAGAACCAACAGATATATAGAACCAACAGATATATAGAACCAACAGATATATAGAACCAACAGATATATAGAACCAACAGATATATAGAACCAACAGATATATAGAACCAACAGATATATAGAACCAACAGATATATAGAACCAACAGATATATAGAACCAACAGATATATAGAACCAACATACACTAGACGTTCATATAACAACGATAAACCACTTTTAGATTTATAGAATTCTGGCTTTCTGGTTAAAAAGGAATAAATTCAGAAATAACCAAAATAGTTTAAGCATAATTAATATCCACCATGAGAAGGAAAGAAAGTAGGAAAGAAGGAAAGAAAGTAGGAAAGAAGGAAAGAAAGTAGGAAAGGAAAGAAGGAAAGAAAGAAAGACAGG
>OOFB01027410.1:21994-32218 GCA_900323305.1 Trachyrincus murrayi
CGGCTCCCTGGAAACTCTCTCTCTCTCTCTCTCTCTCTCTCTCTCTCTCTCTCTCTCTCTAGGGCTACAGTACGGCCCCAGGGTATGGAAGATGGAAACAACTCCTTAAGAACCAGACTCTTCCTCCTCCTCCTCCTCCTCCTCCTCCTCTCCTCTCCTCTCGTCCTTATATATTATATATTTTATATATAATATATGTATTTTATATACATTATATAATTATTATATATTATATAAATTATATAATTATTATATATTATAATTGGAGGAGGAGCAGAGTGCGGGGGTCCGGCTGCCAGAACTGATCTCAGGAGGAGGAGGAGGGGTTGGGGGAGCAGAAGGGGGAGGAGCAGAGAGTGGGGGGTCCAGAACTGATCGCCGTATCTCTTGTCTAATGAGCTGATCCATCACATTGACGCCACTAGGCCCCACCCCTCCCTGCCAGGCTCCGCCCCTCCCCACTAGGCCCCATCCCTCCCTGGCAGGCTCCGCCCCTCCCCACCAGGCCCCACCCCTCCTTGCCAGGCCCCACCCCTCCCCACGGGGGTGATGTTAGATTAAGGACGCTTCAGGTCAGGGATGGGGTTTGAAACAGTGTTTCTTCACAGTAAACACTCCATCACACTGTACAGTGAACATCTTACCTTGCCAGGCAGCTGGACTTGCGAGATTACATTCACGCGAGAATCCATCTTGCCGGGTTTCAAGTTTTCCGTTTGTGGCCGAACCAACAGTGGTTCGGACCAATCAGCGTCCTATGAGGAACTACTGGCAGCTAGGGGCGTGGTTTAGGTGTGACGACAGCGAGAAGCCATCGTTCGTTCGAAAACAACAACAATGGCGGCTCCTAAAGAGGGTAGCGTAGACGCTGCTATAGCGTCTGTTTTATCTGAACTGGAGGGTATTTCTTCATTGAAAGAAGAGCAAAGAACGGCACTGAAGGCTTTTCTCGATAGAAAAGATGTTTTCCCTCTACTACGTCATATGGTTCGTTGATCTGATTGGTTGAAGTTAGCCCATGATAGACGGTGATAGACAGATGTTTCATCCAATTACCTGCCAAGTATTCTCACTGTCCTGGTCACCCCTTCCCCTCACTGTCCTGGTCACCCCCTCCCCCTCACTGTCCTGGTCACCCCCTCCCCCTCACTGTCCTGGTCACCCCCTCCCCTCACTGTCCTGGTCAGCCCTCACTGTGGTGGCCAGACTGCTCCTCGAGCGAGACTTGGTTAGACACAATAACAAACAGACTGGATCAAGCGAAAGGTGAAGAAAAAAGTTGTATTCCTCATGTAGGGATCCTTTCCATAATGTTGTCAAACACAACAATCTGAGCCTGTTAGTGGCAAAAACAAGCACTTTTAGAGGACATACATCGACGGGCGCTATTGCCCCAAAGATTTACAATGCAGACGTTTCGCAGCGGCATTCTCGCTCAATACCGGACCAATTTAAAAAGGTGCTGTCCGCATTTGTCAGTTAGACCCAAAATGACGGGAAAATGAGGTCCAGGTTGAAAAATCCCAAAGTTTCCCTTTAAGGTCAGGGGCTAGGGTTGGGGTTAGGGTTAGGGTTAGGGTTAGGCTAGGTTCCTACCCAGGTCGCTGGTGCTAGGGTTAAGGTCAGGGGTTAGGGTTAGGGCTAGGGTTCCTACCCAGGTCGCTGGTGTTGTCCCCGCTCTGGGAAACGTGCCCCCCGCTGGAGGGCCCGGGGGTGCCGATGGAGGGAGTTGAGTGGGTGTCGTCCATGTCTCTCCAGGACGCTGGGTTCTGGGGTTGGAGAGGGGGGTGGGGGGGGGGTAGAGAGGCAAGAGAGGAAAGAGAGGACATGAACAACATCAGTCAGGAACCCTAACCCTAACCCCCGGGATCCTCACCATGGATCCGGGGCAGTTAGACCACATTAACTAACCCTAACTATAACACCACCACAGCCAGATCAGACTATATATATATATATATATGAACTAGATCAGATACAACAACTCCAACAACTACAGCAATCCAAGAAGCACGTTACCATTCCTGCGTCTCGGGGAGAACTTTAAAAAGAGATGTCCTGATCAGAGTGGCGTCTGGGCTGGTTGTGAGGGTCTACACCTGAGGGCCGGCTGTATTTATGGACCCGAGACTAAGCACAGCCTCCCTCTTCAAACACTCAGTGTCAGCTGTTTGCCGGATGGCCATCAGATTGAGGAGTTCAGTAAATGACAAGAATAAGCAGCACGACAAAGGAACAGTGTGAATGAGGCCTCTCAAAGACCCTGCCTCTCCTCCAGCTAGGCACACAGTAATTACAAGACCTCTTTATGCCCGTCTATTCAGAGATGGGCCATGTGTTTCCACGTTTATCAAGCTAATGAAGGCCTTTCCTCCACAACGTCTCCATCTGTTAAAACACAATTAACCCAGAGACACTGTTTACTACGCTACCACCACAGGTATCACACTCACATTCACAGGACTACAGAGAAAATATATCAACAGTTATACTGGAGAAGGAGACAGTGGAAGGTGAGGTTATACTGTACTTACTATAATATGGTAAGTGTATTATAGTACAGCACAGTATACTTATACTATAGTTATATAGCTATAACTTTAGTATAACTACAGTGTAACTACACTTAGACTTATACTACAGTTACACTATAGTTATACTATAGTTACATCTACAGTTATACTACAGTAGTTATACTACAGTAGTTATGCTATAGTATAGTTATACTATAGTTATGTAATTATACTGTAGTATAACCTCAACTCCCTATAGTATAACTACAGTTATACTGCAGTAGTTATGCTATAGTATAGTTATAATATAGTTATGTAACTATACTATACTATAGTATAACTGCACTTATACTACAGTTATACTACAGTAGTTATGCTATAGTATAACTGTTGTACTATAGTTACTAGAGAAGAGGAGAGTGGAAGGTGAGTTTATATAGTATAACTATATTGTTCACTAATGGGAGACCTCGGCCTCAGTTCTGAATCAATGCGCTACTAATCCTACATTAAGGGTTCCAACCTTCTGGGGGCCCTAAGTCACATCCTACTTGGGGATTTCACACAAAAAAAGTGTAAATGTTATTTTTTAAAGGGGGGCCCCTAGTGGCCGTCCCTTGTACCACTTATAGCAAGAAACGACTATCGACCAGATGTTTCCTTGACAACGCACAAACAATATGCTCAAGCTACAGTTACAAGCCATGTCAAAATCTACCCTCGAGTGACATCACAAGTGGGAGTGTCCAGTCTACCAGCCTACCCAGTGGACTGTATGGTAGACTTACTGTATCTATCCATCATATATCTGGGTGGACACGCCTCCTTGTGATGTCACTAGAGGGTAGATTTTGACATGGCTTGTAGCGGCTTGTAATGGATAATCAACCTCCCACCTGGTAGTACAATAGGGGCCCTTTAACAACAACAGCTGTCAAATACAACTATTGGCAAGATTTTTTTGCCTACTTGACCAGGCAAAAACAATATGCTCAAAACACCACAGAAGAATATTTTAATTTCAGATGCTTAAGTCGATAAAAAAGAGTATAGATTAGGGTTTGGATGTTAGAATAGGTTTACTAACAGTTCATCACATGAACAACCAGTTCATCACATGAACAACCGCCACTGATTCACTCAACCAGCCGAATGTGGTCACGTGGGTTACGGTGAGTGGGTGAATGTGGTCACGGTGAGTGGGTGAATGTGGTCACGGTGAGTGGGTTACGGTGAGTGGGTGAATGTGGTTACGGTGAGTGGGTGAATGTGGTTACGGTGAGTGGGTGAATGTGGTCCTGGTGAGTGGGTGAATGTGGTCATGGTGAGTGGGTGAATGTGGTTACGGTGAGTGGGTGAATGTGGTCACGGTGAGTGGGTGAATGTGGTCACGGTGAGTGGGTTACGGTGAGTGGGTGAATGTGGTCAGACCAGACCAGACCAACATTAATCCCAAAGGTTAAGAAAATCCTTCCGCTGAAAACTGGAAGCCGAACACACCGCCTTGTACCAGTTCATGGTAATGCGCTGATTGCTTTACTGCTTTATGTCGTCAACTGAAATGCTTCATTTACGTTTTCTATTGTGACATATAAATGACCTGATGGGTAACGTCGGCCAAAAAAACTTTTTTTTTTTTTTTTTTACTAACTGAGCCGATTACGTCACCTCGCTCATTCATAACCTCACGCATTCAACATTAGTTAACGGATTCAGTTGTCAATTAGGCTATGAAATAAAAACAAGAAATAACAAGAATACAAAAAAAGAAAACATTCAGAGAGGCTGACAAAAAAAAAAGTTTTGTGAAATATATAGGCTATATATTCTAATATCGAAATATATATTCATTATTATTATTATTATTATTATTATTATTAATATTAATATTGTTATTATTATTATAGCCTATAATTTGATTACAACGACAAAACTAAAAATGACGAAGAATAGGCTGGTAAAATGACAATAAGCCTATAATAATAATAATAATAATAATAATAATAATAATAATGAATAGTAGCCTATATGAATATACATGAATATGAATATTATAATCACAAAAGCCTAACCTGCATCTTCTCATGATAACACACGTTTATTTAAACTAACTAGGCCTACTTTTTTTTTCTTCCACATCGGACTGTGTTCGAGGCCTATGCACTATAATAATAGCCTATATTCCTTTATATAATGTATCATACAATAATTAGCTTTTAGTTAACACATTTTGTTGTTTGAGTTGAATTTGAAGTGAGATTTACGTGATCTGCGAGGTTTGTGGAAGAGCCCGAAATGTCGTCGAAGTCCGTCTTGCATCCGTCACGGTCATCGATGACCAGGTCGATCGGCATCTTGCCCTTCAGACAGCTGATGTAGCGGTGGCAGAAGTTGTCGCACAGCTCATGGACCTATACACGGGGTTATAATTAACCTCATGGACCTATACACGTGGTTATAATTAACCCCATGGGTCTATACACGGGGTTATAATTAACCTCATGGACCTATACACGGGGTTATAATTAACCTCATGGACCTAGGGGGTTATAATTAACCTCATGGACCTATACACGGGGTTATAATTAACCTCATGGACCCACGGGGTTATAATTAACCTTATGGGTCTATACATGGGGTTATAATTAACCTCATGGACCTATACACGGGGTTATAATTAACCTCATGGACCTACATGGACGTAGAATTAACCTCGACACCTCTATTTAATTGCAGGCCTACATTTCCGTCTGCAAGGCTATTAAACCTCGAAATAAACATATACTGTATTGACAATAGAAATAAGAATATTCGTTATCTGTCTTTCAATTTACCTTTTCTAATTCCAGCAGATGAAATCGTAGGACTTGAATCGCTTGAATCATCTGAGGGGGAAAAAAATAACAACCAGTTTTAGCATCACCGTAGGCCACTAAACCAGTTTTTAGGTCAGCCAAAGGATGAATAATCGAAGATGCAATCAGACTTAATCCAACAGGTGTGTACAATCAACAACAGGTGATCACTAATCGATTGTTATGCTCATTGATCGGAACATTAAAGGAGCCGGCGGGGCCTCCGGCTATAAGGGCCATCAAGGAGACTTTGTTGTTGCAAAATGTAGAAACCTCAAAGACAACGAGACTCACCAAATTGTCCAACTCTGGGTTTGACGAAAAAAGTGGTTTCTCTGCACGAATCTGAAAAAGGATTAGAAACAGTTCGATGAACCAACTACAACGTGAGAATAAACGAGACGCTGAAACGCAGACGACGCGGTCGGGCCTATTACCTGCTTGGCAAACACCGCGATGTCCTCGTTGAAGGAGTCGGAGGAGCACACGTCGCCCCCCGCGGCGCCGGGCTCGCGCGGCGTGCAGGTCGCCAGCTCGCACTTCTCAAAGACCAGCGCGAGCAGCGGGAAGAGCGGGTGGCTGCGGAAACAGGTCGGGGGATTAGGGGTTATGGGGTTATGGGGTTATGCAACCGGGACATCAAGACATCGTTTAGTTCACCAAAGTCACCGGGTCATATGGAGTCCCATCATTTGAGTTAGGCCACGGGTAAAGGGAATGTGATTCAGATCGAGGCCTCGCGGTGTTTCATCTGAAATGAATTGATGGTGTAAGTAATAGGCCTGTTGGAGTTCAATCTGAACAGGTGATTATACTACTGGAGTTTAATCTGAATTCACGATTTAAGCAAAATTGGTGTTTATTTATCTGATGTAGTAATATTGGGGAAACATTTGAGTAATACTGAGGTAAAATTGTGGTAATATTTTGGTAATATTGAGATAATATTGAGATGATATTGAGGTGATATTGAGGTGATATTGTGGTAATATTTAGTATATTGGGGTAGGCCTAATATTTAGGTAATATTTAAGTAACATTGGGGTAGTATTGAGGTAATATTGAGATAATATTAAGGTACTATTAGGGTAATATTTAGGTAATATAGGGTTATATTGAGGTAATAGCCTATTAGTGTAATATTGAGGTAATATTGCGGTAATATTGAGGTAATATTGCGGTAATATTGAGGTAATGTTGAGGTAATATTGAGGTAACATTGAAGTAATGTTGGGGTAATATTAGGGTAATATTGAGGTAACATCGAGGTTATATTAGGGTAACATTGAGGTAACATTGAGGTAACATTGAGGTAATATTAGGGTAACATTGAGGTAATATTGAGGCAATATTAGGGTAATATTGAGGTAATATTAGGGTAACATTGAGGTAATATTAGGGTAATATTGAGGTAATATTAGGGGAACATTGAGGTAATATTAGGGTAATATTGAGGTAATATTAGGGTACCATTGAGTTAATATTGAGGTAATATTAGGGTAATATTGAGGTAATATTAGGGTAACATTTGGGTAATTTGTGGGTTTTCTCCGCACCCGTAGATTTGGTCCTTGTCTCTCTTAAGCGCGTCGTTAACGCCCATGCTGCCCGGCTGCATGAGGCTGTGCGGGGGGTGGGTTCCGTAGTGCTGGGTCGGATGGTTCAGGTGGTGGGGTAGACGGGGGCCGTGCGGATCTCCGTACATGGACGTTGGGACCCCGACTCCGTCCATGGTCCCGCCATAGTGGGCCAACTCGTCGTACTAGGGGAGTGACATGTGACGACAACGGCCAGAAATAACGTATCATGATTTAATGTCGTTCATTAAGTCAATGCGTTCAACGTACAGTGTCATAGAACACGTAGAAGTCACACCAAACATACCCTTTGCGTCATCGCCGCGTGCTGTGTCGCTCAGCTGATTCTTACATCCAAGTATGGATTTATGATCCGCCCTCGAGTGGCATCCGCAGCCAACCTTTACAAAAGTATAATGACAACAAAAAGTGGAAAGTTTTGAATGAAAAGAAACGCCGCCGGCGCGTAGTTGCAAGGCTTCCAAGAAGCGCAGAGAGGGCGTTCCTCCTCTCGTGAATTCTGTGAGATTAGTTCCGATCTCCGCTCGTTTGGTTTCACTTGAAAACAGACTCCTAGCTCCACCGCATGCACCCAGTTTGTTACGACCGGTCCGGAGTCCACTTTGTTCCCGCAGCGAATGTTGACAGGTTGGCTTCCAGGACTCTGGAGGAGGACTCTGGTCTATAGAGGAGGACTCTGGTCTATAGAAGAAGACTCTGGTCTATAGAGGAAGACTCTGGTCTATATAAGAAGACTCTGGTCTATAGAAGAAGACTCTGGTCTATAGAGGAAGACTCTGGTCTGTAGAGGAAGAGTGTGGTCAGATGGTGGATGGAACCAGTCGCCACACAACTGAATAAAACGGGGAGCGAGGCGACGTCTTTGACGCGCAGAGCTCCGTTTGCATTGGATGGGCGCTGGTGACGTCACGTGGTCAGCACGAGAGTCCCAGACTAATTCTGTAGCGCGCCTCATATATTCTAAGTGACAGTAATGTTTTTAATGAATTGTCTTTATAAATATATAAAACTTCAATCATTTTGTGATTGAACTATGGGATGTGTTGTCCGTTTATTCTGTATTTTGTAGGCTATAGATTACGGTCATTGGAATTGTGTTTTATGGATCTGCTTTACAAATCAATAAATTATAGGCCTATGCTTTTTTATTAATATTGTGGTTTACGGACATATTACAAAGATATTAGGAATGATTCTTATTAATTTAGCTTTTTCTTGCCGTTGAGTATTTTAATGAAATACTCAATATGTCGCTGCTAGTGTTTATACTGAATGACCATTGGATGTATGTAATGGGGTCTAATCTACATTTATAAAACACAATTAGCCTAGTTCTCTTCATATTTGTTATCTTGGTTATTAACCAAACATTTATATAGGCCTACATAATAGGCTACACATCATCCTCATCCTCGTGTATTGTACTCGTTTTCTTTTTTACTTATATCTATGAGGAGTAGGCTAAAACTAAATGTTCATGATCAATAAAACATAGAATGTTATTGGTTATATTGGTAACTAACTAACTAGGGGCCCACGACCACAATACGACACGTGAAGAAATACCACAGCTAAACAACTTGACTTAAAACGACAAGACTGGTTGACTAAATACATTTTTTTATGAATTAATAACACATATTTTATCTTATTGCTGTCGAGTGCTTGGAGTTGAAGTCCCTTGATGACTTTTTAACAGTCAAAGTCAACAGATCGATAGAGAAGTTGTCAGAATCAGAATAAGCTCGCCAACAATGATAATATGTTATCGTTAGGGTTGGCCAAACAATAAGCTCGCTCATATGGATCCATCTTTACAAACATATTCATATTCAAAGAGAATATGAATATGTATTGATCCGACGTCTGGTTAACTGACCATATCTTCGGATACGAATCCCCCCCCCCCCCCCCTGGTTCTCAGAACGATAGATCGTTTGCTAAAATAAACAGAAAAGAAGATATAAACCACACACCGGTTTTTATATATTCAAAAGTCTTACTTTCTTTTGATTAGCTCTCCTTGTGAATTATTAAAGGCATATATTTGAATTATAAATACATTAACTGTAAGGAAACAGGCAAAACACGCGCCATGCCCTCGGGCGAGCCCCCCCCCCCCCCCCCCCCCCCCCCGCCCGGGGGGGGGGGGGGCCCCCCCCCCCCCCCCCCCCGGGGGGGGGGGGGGGGGGGGGGGGGGGTTAGTTGGAGGGCTCGCCCCCCGCCCCCCCCACGTCTGACACCTTCATCTCTATCCGAGGTTGAAAACCTTGTCAGTGAGTTTTGACAGTCCCCCCCCGACCCCATGACGTGCCACTGGCTTTATCTGACCACAGCAGAACCCTGTTCTTTCAGCAGCAGGCATCCGGGCGTCAGTCAGAGGGCAAACGCTTTGACGTGTTTGACGTGTACAGGTTTCCCTTTCAGCCACGCATTTTAGATGATGGGATAGAAGGAGGAAGCCCCCCCACACACACACACACACACACACACACACACCACTACCCACACACACACACACCACTACCCATACACACACACACACACACACACCCTACCAACTCCTCATGGTGGGGGGGGGGAAACGATAACAATTGTGCGTCACGTGCGACGGAAAACAAAAACGAATCACGGACGAATCGATATGCTACAACACAACCATGCCCTGGAGATGGGGGGTGGGAGGTTTGGTGGTTGTCATGGGGATTTATTTATGTACACCAGGGACGTAGGTCTCCCTGAACGCGACGGCGACGGTGGACGCACGTGAGCGTGCACCGCACGCTCACGCTCACGTGAGTTCCCTTCCTCTTCTTCTTCCTCTTCTTCTTCTTCTTCTTCTTCTTCTGTTGGAGTCGGAGGAGGTGGGGTTGGTGTGGGGTGGGGGGGATTGACCCAGGTGTCACCCCTCTCCCTCAGGGTTCAATAGCCGTCAAATGTGTCCCTGCGTGTGGTTCTCTCTCTCTCTCTCTCTCTCTCTCTCTCTCTCTCTCGCTCTCACTCTCTCTCTCTCTCTGGTCTCCCCTCGACCGTGACAAGCAGGAGGGAGGACGCAGGAATGCAGACAGAGATGACAATGGCACACACACACACGCATGCACGCACGCACACACACACACACACACACACACACAAACAAAAATCACACACATGCACCGACATACACAAACACACACCCACATTGAAATACACACACATGCACATGCACCGACATACACACACGCACACACACAAACATACACATGCACCGACATATGC
>OOFB01027423.1:0-11614 GCA_900323305.1 Trachyrincus murrayi
ATACGTTGGTGTGCACAAACTAAATGCTACTTTTAAACAGGAACGGACAAAGAGAAAGTAATACTACATAACTTAGTCTCAACCAAGACAAAAATAGCAATCTCTCGGTTGTATTCATTCCATTTTTAGAGGCTATGAGCTACAACTGCATTAACGCGTTACAGCGGGGATGTAGCTCAGTGGTAGAGCGCATGCTTTGCATGTATGAGGCCCCGGGTTCAATCCCCGGCATCTCCAGGAAATGTGTTCTTTTCCAAATTTTGTTTTGAGCTTGAGACTTGGGTGGGTGTGATTAAATTCGCTAAAACTGACGGTACAAACACTCGTTTTTGTAATTGCGAACTCCTTCATTGTGCAACACATCTATTTAAGTTTAAAAAAGACATTTGATGTTATTTTTATGATTTTTCAGCAAAATAAAAGCTCCAAAATGTATACAGTAGATAGGCCTACTATAGCCTACTACTGAGCTCTAATAATGTCATTTAACACGCAAATATATATTTTTTTATTTGTTTCTTTTTTATGGTTCCTTTTGGAAAAACAGCCAAAAATAAAAATGCTGTGTGCAAAAAAGAACATTGTGCAGATTATACAGGTTAAGGTCATTTTTAGATTCAAATCAGTGTAATTTCAAAAAGATTTAAATTTAAGGGCTGGTGTTTGTTAAAGGAAAAAAAAATTTTAATGGCCCAGGCAAGTCTCCAAAGAGAGGATTACAAAGAGCAACTGAAATTTACACGAACCTAACCTAGAAAGAAATTCAGGTCATCATGCATCAATGTCAGCTTGTTTTAGCTTACATTCAGACAAGACCAAGTACGCTGGTGGGACACAGTATCTACCATGAAACAAAACTGAGGTCAAGCCCCTGCATGTGCTGTTCCCTGTGTCCGTTACAGGCTAGCCTGCACAGGAAAAAATATAATAAAAAAGATTTTTAAACACAAACGCCACCGCACCTTTAACTTTAACTTTAACACCTTTAACTTAACACCTTTAACCTACATCTGATCAAACAGACAGGCTCCCCCTTTACAAAACCTGTAATAAAGCCTTTATTTTTTAGAATAATACAGGGAAACGCAACAAAGATTAACAAAAACATCAATCTGGAGTTAGGATTGTATGGTTGTTTACAGCTTCCTCTCAAAATAAACATGTAGGCCTAATCATAGACTATATACCTGCAAAACAAAATTGTAAAACCACAGAACAAAAGGTGTTGTTTTTCAACATTCCTGAGAGTAAAATAGTCTTCTGCTGTTGTAATATGTAACCAACCTCATATACATTTTCAATAAATAGGTAGCAGCATCTACTCATCAATAATAGACAAACTTGGTGAGGCTTTGTTGCATCATTGCTTATTGTTGCCATTTGGTTTTGATTTTGTTTACATAGAATATTCCACAGTCTCCGTGACAGGTGAGGTCAGGTCAGGGTTACATCAAAGGAATTCTATATTGTTATGCCACCATGTACATGCTATTAGTGATCATCAAAAATAGTTAATTACTGCTCGGCCTTTCTGAAGATTCACTTTCTGAACGGAACAAACTCTCTCCAGAAAATGACCTTATAAGGATATCTTTACATATCTTGTACAACAACAACAACCAAGATATCGTTGGTCACTTTCTCTACAGTCATGTCATGTCTCTCACAGTACTCTGTTTTGAGCGAATCTGTTTTAAGCTCTCTCATTAAGATATTGCCCTTTGAACGATGACCTTAGACCAATTAGACGAAAGGGCTACAGACGTATGGTTCAACTGTTCAGGAAAGATTATCACATTATACTATCATATCACTAGAGTTGCATATCCAATAATGGAAAGGACTGAAAAAATATATATAAAAAACAACAACTTTGAATTCAGCTATTGTAGGCCTGCAGTCTCAAACAACATTTAAAAATAAAAAATATATATACAGTATGTCCCATATTTAGCAGCTATGTAATGTGTAAATTGTAAGTGGACTAAAAGTGGCAAAATATGAATTTCATGTATGAATGGAATGTATTTTAAAAGTGGTATTTGTAGGCCTACACAACGGTGTGTGGGTGAGTCTCAGCTGACCCCGCAACTGAATCCACTCGCATTGTGGTATTAGGTTTCCCCCTCGTGGTTAATCGACAGAATTACCCTAGCAGAATTCCAAACCATTTTGGTTTCATAATATTCAACAATATTCCAACAATAATGAAATTGTGATTTGTGGGTGTCTAAAAAATATGTTGTTTATTAACCAACATTTACTATAAAATAAAACGATATTAAGATAATTACAAAATCATGTCAAAACATGTTAAAAAATAACATGCCAACACTAAACAAACACATATCTTAAACACAAGTATATTTAATAAGGCAGACCATAGGCTGAGTATTTACAGTATTTCTCTGTTTGAATGTAAAGAAGTAAGGCATTTAAATATGCAGCATATGTCATATGCATGATAAGTAAATGCAACTGGCATTATTCAATTAGAATTTGTAACCTTATATTTGCACAAATAGATAAACTTAATTTACATGCAAGTGAAGTGGATTAGCATATTAAAAGGCAGCCTGGGTGTCTTCCTGTCCTTTGTGTCAATCTGAGTTTGTGACTAAAAGTAATTCAGTAAATCTTTTTAAGAAAGGAATACACGTCAATACACAACATTTTATCCATCACATGCACACACAGTATAAATTGTAGATTGTGCTGAAAGCCATAGAAAGTGGATCAATGTAAACAGAGTGACGTGGAGCTGTGTGTGCTGGATCTGGAAGCAACACTTGTTTTCTTCACTCTGTGCAAAGGTACACAAGCAGCCCCTGCATGACAGCACAGTCACAGTCACACTGCAGCGGAGGCGCTCTGTAGCAACAGTGCCATCTGCCTGGAGAGGCTGGCACTGCTTCTCTCCAGTGTTCCCAGGTTCAGATCTACGATCAGGTGCGTGGAGGACACATACCTGAAAGCCGCAACAGATCGCTGCCCCCGTGTGATCCGGAGTCGGCCCCACCGTCGAGGAGCGAGTCGAGGCTGTGCCCTACCCTCCTCCTTTCCTCCTCCTGCCGAGGAAGAGCTCCTGCACCCCCAGCTGGGAGGCCCGGCCCCTGGCGCTGTAGACTAGGACATTAGCCTCCTGTGAAGCCTCCTGTAGCTCTGGCAGAAGTGATGCATGGCGTGGAAGGTGAGCAGGTTGAGGAAGGTGGTGGTGCCCAGCACGCAGATGTCGAACGGTAATACATAAATATATACTTACATTACTTATATACTTACCACACACACACACAATAATATCACAGTGGCTGACGCTAACCTGGACATGCAGGCCGGCGTGCCCCACAGCATGCACGGGGGCATAGAGCCCCTGCGTCTTGCTGCAGGGGCTGTACTCCAGGGTCATGTGCCTGAGGAGGAGCGGGGCCGTGGCCAACAGGAAGCAGACAATCCAGGAGAGCAGGAGGAGGGCGGCGGACCTCTCTTTGGTCACCACCGCTTTCTTGTGCCAAGGCCTCAGAACCGCTCCGCCGTCGGCAGGAAGACGGTGAACACGGAGACCAGGGTGCAGCCGGCGACCAGGGTGCAGCCGGCGACCAGGGTGCAGCGGGCGAGCAGGTCCGCCGTGGCTAAAGACATCTTGAGGTACCTCTGGGGGGTGTGGAAACGCCTGGAGCCCAGGAACACGCACAGGCTGACCATGTTCCTTGAGGAATGCCAACATGAAGGACATGTGGAGCACCGGAGTCTTCCATAGTGTTCCATTGGAATGGTTGTGTTGGTGGGAATCCATGGCTCTGATGCTCTCAGGTTGAAAAACAAGAGGTCAGGAGTGTGGTGCTCATGTATTTCCACTGTAAAATAAAGCAGATATTTACATATAGTTCATATATAGCATTCGTCACAAGTCATCAACATCAGGGATCAAAGTGTGAATCAGTCAAAACAACTGCAGCCAGATGTGCCTGCCTCCAAATCACTTAAAATAACTGAGACCAGCTCCCTAAGATTCAGGTCATGCAACTGATTCCAAACAGAGGGGGCAGCATACTTAAACGCCCTTTTTCCCAATTCAGTATGGGCTTTAGGGACAGATAGCAGGATAAAGTCCTGGGAGCACTTCCCATACTTTTTTCTACTTTACACTATATGTTTACCTCAAAAGATAAGTATTAAATATTACATACAAGTATAAATAAGTCTTACACAGGGAAAATGTTTCAATCTGGTCTATAAAAAAAATACTAATGGACAGGTAATTAACAGCACAAAATGAGCCGCAGTCAATGCTTGACTTAGTTTAAGATCAACCTTGTACATTGTTTATTGTTTATCAGCATCAAGTTACTCAACTCAGCACACATCTATTTTTCTCGTAGTTGTTCAATGTACAACATGTACAGCTCAATCACTGGTATGTTTTGAGTAATTGGAAGAAGGCGACATTACCTGCTGCATATTCATGGTCCTGAAATCTCATTTAACTTAGAATCCAGTAGAATCTGCAACCCCCTGCCATGACAGAGTGAGAGATGAACTCAGTCCTGCACAGACTCTGTTCTTACTGGAGCTCTGGGAAGCAGAGGAAGAAAATGAAGAAGAGTGACTCACTGTCAATTCAGTTAAATGGACAATACAAAGAGGTCAGTGGTGTTTGTCTAATTTGTACGATACTATTTAAAATATAAAAGGTAACAATAATAGTGTACAGGTAATAAATAATAAAGTAAATACAGGTGGTGGGAGACATAGCACAACAATACAATAAATACATCTGTTTTTAAATACATTCTTACCATTCTCCAGTTCTATATAGCATTGACGCTGACTAGGGCTTATTGACTTTCATGCTGTGCCAACTGCAAAACTATTAGGGCAAGGTAAATCTAACATATCTCTAAATACATTTGACCAGTTTGGGAGTGTGTGTGGTTGATGGCTGGTTCAAGCAGGCTGCACACCTGTGGTGCATTGGGTGATCAGGGCACACAGGATAAACCAGCTATTAACCACACACACGGGAAGGAGAGGTCTACTGTATCACTTACCAACTCGCCAATAAACTGGGTTTGATAACCTCTACCTGTGTCCTGGTCATCGTCGGAGCCCAGCAAAGCCACTAGTGGTGTGTGGCAGGAGCGACTGCCACAACCAGTTATTCACCAATACATTCACTAATGACTCATGTGACGTGTTAAAACTGATTAATCATGAGGAAAGGACAACATCAAAAGCCTTCTTCCTAGATGTAGTTCTGATTGTGATTATAATTGAATCACTTCCGATGCTACTTGAAAATGCAGAGACAGACACGGCACAGATGAGGATCTGTGGAAACATTTTAAAGGACCAAAATGCAAATGGCCCAAACGTGTGTGTGTGTGTGTGTGTGTGTGTGTGGTGCGTTTTAAAGTGTGAGGAGCCTTGTTCTCTCAGAGTGCCACTGTTTCCCCCTATCATCCTAATTAATAAACACTGTTGATTTAAGCATGCTCTGTGTACCAAGTGTACGCATGGAGCTCTCAGTCCCACTGGGGCTGGAGTTGTGCCTGCACTTAGCACTGAGTGTGGTCACTATGTTGTCGGCAGGATTTTATGGTGGGGAGCCTGGAGACAGCTCTTAAACCACATCACCTGGGGTCACGTTACAGCACATCCCTTAGCCAAGCCACTCAATAACTGATCCAAACATTGAACCGCTGAAGAAAGCATCTGTCGTCTCCTTCTCAAAGTCTGCCAAAAAATGAGATACAGAGGGGGGGAGGCAGGGGGGGCATATGTAAATCATGTTGCTTCTTGTTTTCCACCTGTAAATCAGAGATTTGATTTGCATTGCTTTAATCTTGCATCATAATAATTAGCCCCATCTTATTTTGGTTACTAGTTGAAAAAACGAAGCCGTTTTTTCCCCAATGTATATCAACATGTACCACAGACAGTATATCTCCTATGTGTGATATTGGTGAACATTATGTGAACTGTTTGTGCAATGGAGACAAATGGGCAGAAGAGGTCTTTTTTAGTTTAGTAGAGTTTAGTTTATTAAATCATTTTGAAAATACACCAGGCAACATGTGCATGAATAAAACCATTGAGGATGAATCCCAATAAAGTTAGCAACGTATTTCTATTGTGGTCCTGTTACATGGTGCTCCTGTGTGGGAGTGTACTCCTAACTCCATACAAGCAGCTCTGCATTCCTGAGGGATAACCTTATCTCACTCCTGCTGGGCCTGCAGACATCTCAACATGCATGCATGCAAACAACAAAAACACATGGTGGCATCACACAAACAACCAATCACAAACTATACCATAGTTATTTAGATATCCGCTAGTAAGTTAGCTTGCAAAACTAATTTGACCAAATGTAATTTACAAACATGCATTATGAACAACATAAAAAAGCAAGTCATGGATTGATCCGTAATTGATCTAATGAATCCTCCTTAATTAATTCTAATCAATCAGCTAACTTCTTGTAGACTTCTAATGTTGCACTACATTTTGATACACAATGATGTTTTAAGAGGGGCGTTCTGCAGTGGAGGCCGGCAAGAGACCGACACCCGCCCTTACATTTCAATAACAGGAAACGAATGAGCTCCACTCTGTGAGACAATACAGCAGTGATGGGCAGTCACAGAATGATCAACTCTCTTTCACATTCAAGTGGACACTTGGTGCAGAAGCGGTCCTATCCAAACACAAGTTCACAGTAGAACAGAAGAGCATATTGAATGTAAATGTGTCTTTGAAAGGTGGCTGTGTGCAAAGGGATCATCTGACTCATGAGCGTGCACTGCCTTTCTGATGGGTCGTTGGAAACAGATTGGGGTGGGTCAGGCCAACGTCAACTGTGCAATAAATCTATTTTTTTATTAAATCAAAGTTTCTCATTTAGTTGTGTTATGTTCTATGATTATACAATGTTTTTTGCACTAATCGATTTGAATCCAAAGGACTTTTTTTAATATAATTAAATGTAGGGCCTATGTCATGCCATATAATTATTATAAGTATGAACTGTAATGAAAGGGTACGATGGCCAATCTCAAGCCCTCCACCGTGAGGCTGGGAAGACAAGATGTTTCCTCCCTAAGGCCAGAGAAAAGAACATCTGTTTTAAGCAGAAAACATTTCACATTTAATGTCCTCTCTGTCTGTATGTCATAAGGTCACCCGGACCATGTTAGAACACATATAGGCCTGTCTGCCTTTAACCCTGGAGTAGTCCTACAGCCTATGTACTCCACAACAGCACATCTGACGTGGGCAATTATGACTTTATACCTCTTGTACCTTATTCCACTTGTTGCATGACAGGTGGAATTTCAAATTGCATTTTCTTGTCACTTGTTAATATCATTTTTACATGGCAGAACAGACATTTTTGCTTCAAACCTGCCCCAGATATAACCTATATACCACACCTTCTACACCTAAAAACAGTTGCTTGTTGTTTTGGTCCTTGATAATTTTTCTGCATTATTATTTTACATTCGAGAACGCCTACATCTGCAGCCCATATTGTGTGATGATGTAGGCCGACAGCAGCCGGCCTTCTACTTCTACTTACTACTACACATGTCTTTGGTATTTGCTTTTTGTTTTTACGGCAGCCTTGCCCTCTACGACCCCCAGTCTGCTTGGCGTCGGCGTCAACAAGCGTCCTAACGATGTGTGAACTTTTGGGCATGCCGTGACATTCCAGCGTACCAGAACAATGGCGTCTTTAGACAGGTGCATAACCATTATCCCTTCCCTAACTCTGCCTCCATAGATCTTTTTGATCGTTTTGAATCGCTAAAAATGGCCACTGCTACATTCCATTCTAATGTGGCGCAGTGGCTGCCACCTGACGAGATTATCCCCAAATTGCCGGTTTAACACTACCCAGTTATAGGGGAAAAACCCTTCTTCCTGTAACAATGACATTTTACCAGTTGAATATACACATTTGCATTATGACTTTTTATTTTTCAACTTTTAAGTTAACCCGAGTGAGGTAGTGATATATAGCCGTGTAGTCATTTTTTGGGTCGCTGGAGCAAGCAAGTCGTATTCTCTTTTTTAGCTGTTGTAATGTCTACAGTTTTACAGAGGATTTTTAAAAACGCTATTTTCATTGAATTGTTCGAAAAAACACGATATAGGCTATATCCACGCACGGCGTGTACTAAACTACCACTTAAAATGAAAAGGACACGATGAAAAAAGCATCTGTAAATTACAAGCTATTTAATTAAGGACGCTGTGTGTGAAATGTCATACTACCAAACTACGGAAAAATGGTCGAGGGTGGGCGAAATATGTCATTTTGTATAAATGTTTTTAGCTTTGAGTAGGTGAGCGAAGGTGGTATATAATAGCATACATGATATGTATGATTATTATTAACAATTAACAATTATTTTGCACATTTTATGAAACTAAGGTGTACCCCCTCCCCCCCTATCCAATTCGTCATGACCTCGCACTACACAAGTCGCTCGGCTAATAAAGTGCAATTTGTAGAGCCGTATGTGCCTACAGGCCGTCTCTCAAGGGGTGGGGGGGGGGGGGGTAACATTTCACGGTACCTTGGGCAATGACGAGGTTTAGACTACATCATATTGTTCACATCAGTACGGCTCATTGGGACCCCGCTGTGACCACGTGAAGGAGAACAGCACCTCATTCATTCATCTGAGCAGCTTCCCGTCGCGTGAATTGCATTTAAAGACGTTATATTGGGGTGCATGATCTTTTATGCAGCAGTGAAAGAACCGTGTGTTCGACTCTTAGACCCACCGGCACAGGAAGTAAAGACAGAATAGAATAAAAGAGTAACCTTGCTTCCCGTATTACTTGTCCATTTTTAACACAGACGTATGGAGCTAAAACCTTCACCATTGATGGGGTTTTCCTTCCCAAATAGTTGACAATAATGAGCACATAGCAAATATAATCGGCCATATAAATAACTAAATAAAAAGACACGCATGGGTCAAGTGTAATGTAAATCAGACAGGTGGCGCTGTGGAGCTCTTTTAAATTAATTCCAAAATCAGTCTTCATCAAAATGTCAAAATGTATTTTAGCAAGTGATTTAATAATAATAATAGGCCTATAAAAACTTTATAAATCACTTATGTGAATTTGCATATGGTTTAAAAACAACAACACCAGAAGGTGTGCCTTTTGTAGATGAGCCTTGTAACTATTTCACCTATTTTAGAATCATTTCACTTTTGAGGATTTTAATTGGTCTAAACACAGGAAGACAAAAATATAGAATGTGTATAATTGAATAAGGCAACAAAATGTTAACTTTTTTGGCACGTCGTTGGACACGTGTGTGGAACTCCAGTGTTACTGATTTCCTGTACGGGGTGTGTCTTCGGGGCGGGGATTCGCGCGGCCTCCCACCCACCTCTTTCCCCTCTGGTCACTATATGAGGGGGCAGACTCACAACTTCCAATTTAGAGTGCAACTTGTGCAGCTTTACCGTACTGTTGACTCCGGCCTCTCTAATTGGAAAGCACCCTTGGAAACGTTTGCACGAGGCACTTGAGTCTCCGGCTTCTTCGTGAACAACTTGGTCCGGACTGGAGGAACTACTTCTTGGAGTTTTCTTTTCCTTTTTGTCTGAACAACATAACATTTCAAAATGCCTCGGTCATTCCTCGTGAAGAAGTATTTCTCCAACAAGAAGCCCAATTACGGCGAATTGGAATGTCAGTCTGGTAAGTTCATTATTAAGCCTACTACCTCATTTATTAACATTCTTACTCAACGTTATGTTTTCAATATTTACTTCTGTGAATGTTATTTCCCTTCACATTACTAGGCCTACATATTTACATTTCCCAAACCATGTAACGTTAGCCTGCATTATTTTCTGTTAACAGAAAAGATGCAGATGGGTGATAACGCAACTGTACTCAATGTGTACTTGGCATGGTCAACTAGATAACAAGTAGGCATAGCCTAAATGAAAACGCTTCGATGCATCACGTGACACATATGGTGAATGTGCTTGACCGTAACGAGACACCTAGACTGAAGAAGGGCTTACCGTTTAATTCGATTAGCTGCTCATTTAGGTGAAGTAAAACCCACCTGACTCCCTCCTTTTTTCCCCCCTTGCAGTTGTTCTTCCTCGCCACCCTCTGGCTGAACTCCCAACACAGGCCAACAGTTCTGCCCTGACCTGCTATCCCACTGGCCTGCTGTACAGCATGGACAACTTCCCTGCGGCCATCACCCCCGTGTCACCCAGCACCCCGTCCCCCTCCTCCTCGCCCCTGGGCCCGCTAGACCTCAGCAGCTCCCCCTTCAGCAGCAGCGGAGAAGAGGACGAAGACGGTGGGCGCACTTCAGACCCCCCCAGTCCCAACGCCCTCCAGCGCGCCTACCACTGTACCCGCTGCAGCAAAAGCTACGGTAGCTCCTCCGCCCTGTCCCACCACGTCCTGTCCCACCGTGGTGTCGTGGCGCCCCGGGTACTCTCTCAGCCCTCCAGCCAGACCACCACCACCCCTTCCTCCTCTCCGAGAGCATCCTTCAACTGCAAACACTGTCCCAAGGAGTACACCAGCCTTGGGGCCCTGAAGATGCACATCCGCTCGCACACGCTGCCCTGCGTGTGTCCCACCTGTGGCAAGGCCTTCTCCAGACCCTGGCTGCTCCGGGGCCACATCCGCACGCATACAGGTGAGTTCTGACTAGAAACTAACATGGGAATGGTGTGTGTCTTAGTCATCCATTATCGTTCATTGATGCCTTTTTACAGTGTAAGCAAACATTATTGTTTAGCATGGGTCCTTTTTTGAATTGGATCCTGACTCCTGACTGTTCGGGGGGGGGGGGGCAATCTGCATTGCAAACTAATTAAATCAGGAGTTTTGTAGTAGTTTGTCCCTGCAAGTCATTATAAAAACAAAGGGCAAATGGAAGGTGGGGGGGGGGGTTGTGGTGTGACAGCTTTGACGGCCTGTTAACGACCACTCGCATGGTTTCCTGAGGCCTACAACTAAACACTCCCTCCCCCTTTTCCCTCGTCCAGGTGAACGACCCTTCTCCTGCCAGCACTGCAGCCGGGCGTTTGCCGACCGCTCCAACCTGCGGGCCCACATGCAGACCCACTCCGAGGTGAAGAAGTACATGTGTGGCTCCTGCTCACGGACCTTCAGCCGCATGTCGCTGCTGCACAAGCACGCTGCGTCCGGGTGCTGCCCGGCCCCGTAGCCAGACACCCCCCCCCCCCCCCTCCATTCCACCCCCAACCCTGCTGAGGACTGGAAGCGCCTGCTGGTTCACCAGCCCTCTGGCTAGGGCTGGTTCACCAGCCCTCTGGCTAGGGCTGGTGGCTGTTTCTGGCAGAGCTGCCGCTGTAGCGGCTCAGAATGGGAATGTTACACAGAGGACATTTGGCGGGGTGTTGGTCAGCGCTCAACCAGGATCCAGGAATGACGTGCGTGTGTGCGTGCGTGTGTGCGTGTGTGTGTGTGTGTGTGTGTGTGTGTGTGTGTGTGTGTGTGTGTGGCAGCTGGACATCCAGTTAATTCCCAGGAAACCCCATTGGTGCCTGCCGGTCCGGGACTGTGGCCATCTTGCAGCTGTGTTCAT
>OOFB01027490.1:9137-20868 GCA_900323305.1 Trachyrincus murrayi
AAGACCAAGACCAGACCAGGACAAAATGTCTGCTGGTTCCAATCCTCACATATGAGTTTTTAGCAGTAATACGAAATACACATGCATACACTCACAATACAAACACACACACACACACACACACACACACACACACACACACACACACACACACACATCAATTAAACACTGTGCCCAATATATGGGTATGGGGAGGGTATTGTCTTGGGGCTGGAGCTGTGATTTGATGACAGTGCGTTGGTCTAAACTGTTGAGCCGGCAAGCTGAGCAGGGGTAAACCCCCAGGCCTTCATTTAGCCAGTGTGTTATGAGGCACGGTGAGTGGTGGCTCCTGATTGAATGCATATGGCTGGGCTAATACCCAGGATTAAGGCCTAATCCCCTTAGGCCTTCGTTTTAGCCACCATTACATCACTTCCTGTTGATCACCCCGGCTTTAACAAGGTCACTCACAGAGCGACTTAGAAGAGAGAACAGCAGCCAGTACTTCAAATCAATCTAATTGTGTGATTGAACAACGTTGCCTTTTTTGTAGAGATGTCCATCGGTCAGTTTTTTTAATGTTTTTTGTCCTTGTTAGCGTAGCCTGATATGCTTGTTGTACATTCTTGTAAACCTGTCAGGATCTGATTGTGATTGTACTGCCATTAGTGTTACTATATGGTCCCCCACTGCTGGCTTATACAATAGGTATACAAGCTGTAACACACTTTGTTTCTACAATATACACACACACACACACACACACACACACGCACACACGCACACACGCACACACGCACACACGCACACACGCACACACGCACACACACACACACACGCACACGCACACGCACACGCACATGCACACACACACGCACACGCACACGCACACGCTTCCATCTTGTGCTCATGGGTACGTTATGAGTGGCGACTGGGCAGGTTGTCCTCTGCTGACCTCTGTTGTACACGTATATATAAGTACGCTGTATACGTCTGCAGTTAGCAAGACTATCTTGCGAGAGTGAGTTGAGAGAGAGAGAGAGAGAGAGACAGAGAGACAGAGAGAGAGAGAGAGAGAGAGTGAAGAGAGGGAAAACACTGTGGCTGACCTCGTTAACTGTATTACCCAGCAGGTCCCGCCCCGATTCAGACCAATAATAATTAGGGTCCCATGCATTTCACTGAGTCATAAACGCTGCAGGATATTCTCTCCCGCAATCGGAAAGTCCATTTTTGCGAGGAATATGGCACGTGGATGTTTAAGAGCCTAGAGTCCCCCTCCCCTATCATACATCTTACAAGGTTTAATTACACAGCCAGAACAAGGGTAAGATGTGTAGATGTGTGTGTTTGTTGGGGGAGGTGGGTTGTTGAGCTTGATTATATCAGAGTGTAAGCAGGTCTGCAGGGTGGTGGGCGGCTGCCTGTAAGCTGGCTTTACAAGGTATATAGTTGGAGGCGTTGAGTTGAAGCACAGACTAGAGACTGCTGCCAGAGTCTACAGCAGTACAGCAGTGAACCACACCTTTCCTCTGAGAGAATGCTCAACAAGACAGCCAACCAGGCAAGCAGACAGACAGGCAGACAGACAGACAGACAGACAGGTAAACAGGCAGTAAGCAGGTAGACAGACAGTAGACAGACATACAGACAGGTAGGAACACCAGTAAAGCTGGCAGTTATGGAATCCTCCAGGTCGCCAACACAGAGGAAGACTTCCTCCAGAGGAAGACTGATCCTCTAGGGAGAGAAGGGCGGTATGCTGCTTGTGTTTACAATGTCAACCAACCTGCGGTTCAGGTGTTATAATGAGCTGTGTCAGGTGTCATTGTGTATCCCCCGCAGACATGCAATGCAACTGACCTGGATTTGAAATACAAGTCAACAGAGAAATGTTCCATCTAATTATGGCAGAGCAGCAGTGTCACTTTTTAGCCACAATGTTCCAAGAAAGACCTGTGCCTCTATCAAAGTGACCAGACGGCAGTTCATTTGCCCCAATGTAAAAACCTGGCTTCACTGACCATGCACCACACAAGCTGTCCCTCTTCAATGTAGACTGAGTGATTGACGCATGGCACTTTAATCAGGAGAAGCTAAAGTGCTGCTGCCACTCCTCCACCCATCCACATCTAGTGGAGAACTTCATCAATGAAACCACTGAAGCTGATGAAACCGGTTCGAACCGTTAAAGTAGTGCCCATGTGGGGCTGGAAGGTCAGTGAACAGTGAACTTTGACCCAGGTGCTATACCAAATGAGCAAAGAGGGGATTTCCCTTTGAAACCAGTTAAACACACAGACATACTGGGTATGTAGAAAAAAATCCCCTTCCTAATCCCTACTTTGTGACATTTAGCATTTCTTTTGACTGTTGACATTTTCTTAAACTTTGAAACTGTTTGCGTTTGTCTTTTTTTGTCGCCCCTTTAAAGCCTCATCTGTTATTTTCCACCTCTCTTGCACTGAATTAAATGTCTCTCCTCTCTCTATCACAGTATCTCTCAACCTCTCCGTCAGATGATTTCCTTCCATTTCTCGTCAATACCCGCACTGCAAAACCACCTCTCAAACGAGTATACAGAGCTAAGCATTGAAGTGCAATCACTCTAAATGATTCAGCGTGAGATGTGAGGTTGAGCTGGGACCATCCCAGCTCCAGTGAGTGGGGAGGGGGCGGGGGTGGAAGATGGTGTTGATGGTGTTGGGGGAGGGGTGGTTCATCCCCCGGCTGAGCATCATCTGAGTGACCCTTTATGGCAAGGTTTACACACACACACACACGCGCGCAAGCACACGCACACGCACACACACACACACGCGCGTATTGGCAAAGTGGCCCTGCCTGCATCTTGGTCTAATGAACACACACACACTCACACACATGCAAGAAGCACATTAGAGTCAGAGGCCAAACACACCCCCACTCCCACCCCCACCCGTGCCACCCCTGCTCTCACCCTGCTTAGTTGCTCCAGGAGCCGGTGGTTCTGCTCCGAGAGCTGGCTGATGGCCTTGCTCTTGTCCCGCTCCGCCTCCCTCAGCTGCAGCCGCTGGCTCTCCAGCTCCACCTGCAGCTGCTGGACGTCCGTCTCCAGCTCGGCCACGCGGCTCTCCCACTCACCCTCACGCCTCCCCAGACGCACACGCAGCTCGTGCTTCTCCTGCTCCAGGTGCTGGGGAGAGAGAGACAGAAAGAGAGAGAGCCATAGAAAGACCATGAGAGAGGCAGAGAGGAGGAATGAGAGGGAATGAGGGGCATGCGAGAGAGAGAAAGAGAGAGAGCGAGGTAGAATGCCAGGGCTAGTGATATGTTTGGATTGGATTTTAACTACAGCCTTTGAGACTGTAATTGTGATAAATGAATTTCACATTTTCCTAAAATCACTAAAATTGGCCCTTGTCAGAGACCTAATTTCCAATATGGCCCTCATGATGTATCAATGGCATATCTAGAGTTATACATGTGTTTGTTAGTACATATTCATACCTACATATATAAACTTTTGGCTCCATGTTATTTACAAATATATCACACGCTGTATCCTCTTAGAAGATTGTATACTACGTAGCATTTTTTGAGTGACATTAAGTGAGCATTGAAATGTGGGACTAGTTCCAGAGCTCAATGCAATGAACATGAGACGAGGACGGACAAGATGTCCAATAAATATTAAGCCAGAGCATTCCAGATGTCTGGACAACACCGGAGCAAATGTTTGTGTGTTTATATCATAACATTCTGTTTTGCAGCAATGGATAAAGAACAACAACCTCAGCCATTGGCTACTGCAGCTGGAGTACCCTGGCAATGTTAATATACGTATATACTACATGTAAACAAGCAGATTAATGGTGGGTGAATGTGTATCAAATATGAACAGATGTACAGTAGATACAACCAGGAGAGATTAGACTTTGTGCCCTCCCCCCCTCCTACCCTTAGACGTGCTGGATGTGCTGTGAAAGGTTATTAATGCAACAGCAATTAAAGTGCTGCTGTATGATGAACTAGTTATCTGGCGACCTGACTCATACTCACTGCTTTTCCGATAATCATTTAGTTTAGATGAACACTTTAGTCTATATGACGAGTTGTGCATATAGTTTGGGAGTCGATACAGGCCTAATTAGGCCTATATGACTAATATTTTGGCACTTGGGAGATTCTGATGATAGGCCATAGATAGTGTCTATATGTTTATCTCTAGGCCCACATAGGCCAGTTAATTACAAAAATAGACATTGGACATAACTACAATCGTGATTTACATAGTTTTAGGATTTATTTTACCTCTATTTTTTCGTTAAGATCTTTGTTCATCTTCTCATATTGCTTTGTCAAGTCTTGGTTTCTCTCAAGCAGCGCTTTGCCGAGTTTAGCAGCTAAAACCAAGTCTTTTTCCTTTTGACGGAAGAGTGACAACAAGTCTGTATTTTGGCCGACTGAGGGTGCTTCTGGGTCGGGTAACTCCTCCTCGTCACACCGCTCCCCAGTAAGCATGGCTAATTCCTCCTCTAACGCCATCCCGAGGCCTCCGGAGCGGTTTTGTAGTAGCGAATGACCCTGAAATCCTTCGGTTCCTGGTGCGGTCGTGTTGGCCTGATCCACCGCCGGCTGCTCCATGCGGTCGCTGTCCAGCTCTCCTGGTGCTGAAACCCCGGCTGACGTGTGCAGGTCCAGGCAGAAAGCTGACATCGCCGCCCGGCGGAGAAAAAGCCAACGGATAATCCCGACTGATTTATTTCGGCTGAACCCACTTGGTTGTTTTTCCGGGACGATCAGTCATTTCGATCGACAGCTCGTCCATGGATGCGGCCAAACGGTATTCCCAACCAGATACGCTTTAAAAAAAGACTGCCTAATCACACCTGTCTTTTACATTTCGTCCTCACGCTTCTCCTCTCTCTTGGTAAACCCACCGGACGCAACTGTGATTTCCGAAAACACCTCCTCGTCTGCAGCCGATTGACGACGCGAGCTAATTAGTAGCGATGCGAACTCTTTTTATTACCGCATCAACCGCCTTGACGAGCTCTCAATAACGGCCGGTCGGTCGGAGTCCATCCCGTGGCGGGGTCCCAGGCCCCCATAACGACTGGCCTGTCACGCCGCTGCCGTCCGCCATCCATATAGTCCACTCAGCGGAGCGCGAGCCCGCTAGCCCCGAAACGCGCGCTCCACCGCGATGCTACGTCATGCGCAACCTGTTACAAACGTCCACCCATTGGCTAAGAATGATAGCGCCATATTTCGGTCCTTGCCGTCAGACGTGGTGACATGTAGTGCAACTTGATCAGACTTCATGTGCTTGTTGTTTCAGACGTCGTGTCGTGCAGTACGGTAGGCCTACACACTAGGGCTAGTGTCAGTAGGGCCTATATTAACACATGTATTTGTTATTGTTATTATAGGTCAAGTTGTAGCTCCAGGCTCATGTGATAATAAAGTAGGCCTGTGGCCCAACCTTGAGTTAAAGGAAGACCATGAAATTGAATTATCCTTGTTTTAAGTGTGACGTTATCACACTTTGATTTAGCATCATTATTAATCACATCACATTTCACGTGACCTTTAAATTCAAATATCGATGTTTGAAAAGTGTGCTTGGAGTAGGCATAAAAGTCATGTCAGTCCTAAAGATGGGCAATAAAAATATAAGTATGAATCCTAATATAAAATAATACGTAGGCCTATTCTATACTAAGCCTATGTTTGCAGTTTTCCCCTGCAGTGTTATATCCAGAGGCTACTGTAGGGCCGCTCACACGCTAATGGGTGATTTCATTACAACACATCAAAGAGCAGAAATGAAAACCAGAACCAGCGGAATGAAAGGATTAAGTAGACCGCAAACGACATCATCCGCATTTTATTAGTCTAATGCCACTGCTGTTCAGATTAGAACATACAAGGGAAAAAAATATTTTGTCAAGTTCAATATCGACTCGTGGAATAGGCCTATCCTGAGTCACAGTTTATTAACATAATATAAATATTGATTATTTTAGGCCCACTTGTAGGCTCTCTGAAATAACATTGTCTGTTTTGTTCAGTAAAGACAACCAAAAATATGCTGTGATAGAAATAAAAACATAGAAGTTAAAGCTGCTGTAAGATTCGAGAGTTGTAAAGAGAAAGCAGAAAAGAGCAAGATTTTGAAACTACGTAACCCAAAAAATGGCCCCTCCCTCTCTCCCTCTCTGTTGGCGTGTTGTGATGTCATCAGGAGTGTTCCAGAGGGGCGTGTCTCACCGCGAACCCGCCCCCACCGCCCAGTCCTAACCAGGGTAAGAAGCCCAGATAGAATATGCACTACTACATTGAAAATAAATTGCTCTCTCTAGCTTGCATTTCAGTTGAATAAGATTGTAATCACAATCATATGTCCTGTAATTTGAAAAACGTCTCACTTGACATGATCTCGGATCCAGCAGTCCTACTATGTCATAGCAGAACTTCTGGGGGGAGACGGCACAGAGCCTGGGCCGGTGTTGTGCCGTATTATGCACCCTTGACGTGAAATGCGCGCATTCATCACTCAGTTCGAAAAGTGAAGCAATTTTCCTTACTAGGCTATCTCAACGAAGGGGGAAAAACTATCTCACATTTTAATACTTTGTGAAGGGAACAGAAGAGAAGAACATTGGCATGGAGTGTGTGTGTTGTTGGTGGCTGGTTTAAGCAGCCTCACCTGGTCTGAGTCAGACTGATTAGACTCTGGGTGGGGGCTGGGTGAGGCTGCACACCTGTGGGTCATTGGCCAATCAAGGCCCACAGGTTAAACCAGCCACCAGCACACACACTCAGGAGGAGTGCTAGCATGTCAGCACATACCACCTGCTCTGCTTGTTCAAACTACCTCAAACTCTACAATAAACCGGTTTAATCATCATCTGCCTGTGTCCTGATATTGGAGGAGCCCAGAACAGCCACTTAGATGGCATGTTGCAGGGGAAACTGCTATAATTGGTTATTTACACAAAGAGTGTAAATAACTGATCTTCTCAACACAGAATCCTTAAAACATTTAGCATACGCTTTTATCCAAAGCGACTTACAAGTACTTTACTATTTCAGGGACGTTCCCCCTGGAGCAACTCAGGGTTAAGTACCTTGCTCAGGGGTACAATGGTGGCAGACCCAGGGATCGAACCCATGACTCTCCGGTGCTCCGTCTGGAAGCACTGTTCCTTACCCACTAGACTACCACCACCCCTAAAACATGCAATTCATAACGGATAATACTGATATCGTTCTTATTCTACGACACCGCATTCTGTGGAAATATACCCCAGCTATAATTACTAAACAAAATATATATTTTTTTAGCAGGTTGAAAGTATTTCACGTGGCGTTTCACGCAGCTAAATAATCCTAGATTTTCTTACCAATTTATAGGTGCCAAAGCATGTGCTTTAAATGGGGTTAGCCTGTATATAGGCTACTCATACAGGTCGAAAACAATAGCCTTCTGATCCAGAATATCAGCTGTCCTGTAAATGTAATGTGGTCTACCGTCAAATAAGTGTACATGCCTATAGCATACAATAGACAAGTCATATAACTTTTATGTATTTTTTATGCATACTAAACAGGAATCTAATGTTCTGCTGAACTTGTTCTCAACATCAAAGGACATGTTCTCACCATCAAATACATACAAATACATAAATAAATACATAAATCCCCCATCTACCATGCAGGGCCATGCAGGGCCATGCAGGGGGTGGGCCCCGGGACGGAGGTGAGGAGGGCGCACGGCTGCCTGCACAGGGCCATGCAGGGGGTGGGCCTCGGGACGGAGGTGAGGGGCGCACGGCTGCCTGCAGAAGACGCAGTGGAGGGTGATGGTTGGTGGGCCTCAGGACGGAGGTGAAAGCAAAATAATGCTTTTGTGTAGCAAAGGCTTCCTTTCTATTTGGGGGTTACATACATGAGTGAGTTTGGTGTGTGTGCATATCACGGCAAATGTGTTACCTGTGTGAGTTTCATGGATGTGACACCTTCGTAGTCAGAGTTAGGCAGGGCATTTCGCAGCAAATGGAAAACAAGGCCTGCCATGAAATGCACCCCACCTGTATAATTTTCTTCCTTTTCACCCCAGCATGAGGTACATTTAACATACAGCATACATTTGGTGCCAATACATATATGTATGAGTTTGACAGGTCTGAAAACAGAATAGTCAATGGTAAATGGGGGATTTATGTATTTTTATTTATTTATGTATTTTATTTTCTTAAGCAGCAAGACAAATATTGAATATCTTAAATTGATGACCATGTCCTTTGATGTTGAGAACAAGTTAAGCAGAACATTAGATTCCTGTTTAGTATCCATTACAAATACATAGAGGTTATATCACTTGTATAGAGTAGGCTATAAGCATGTGCACTTAAAATTATAAGTGCACAAGTGCCAATTATAGCTGGGGTATATTTCCACAGAGTGCGGTGTCGTGGAATAAGAAAGGTATTGGTTAGCGTTCGTAATTATCCGTTATGAATTACGTGTTTTAAGGATTTTGTGTTGAGAAGAACATCAGTTATTTACACTCTTTAAAACTCTTATAAATAGTGTAAATAGCCGACGTTCTTCTCTTTTATTCCGTTCACAAATAATTAAAATGTGAGATCGTTTTTCCCCTTGGAGGCAAATTTCTTCACTTTTCGAACCGAGTGACGTATCGAGGTCCCGCGAGAGTACGCATTTCACGACAGGGTTACGTACCGCACACCACGCGCAACACCGGAAACCAAAAACTGCAAGGGGCAGAGTTACACCTTGTTTCCTGTAACGTTACGGAGATATTCTAACGAAGAAAAATCATTCGCACGAGTGGATGAAGCCTTCAGAAGGGGACTTTAGTGTATTTTTAGTATATTTATACGGTGACCACTCTACACGGTGTTTATTTGAAACCTTCACAGACACTTTTTTACAGTTTACTACTGCTGGCCGTGTTTGTGTTCGCCAATTACGCGCCTACAGAGCGTATTAATCCAAAGTCTGATTTGTGAGACTACACTTGACATATCACAAAATGATTGCATTAATTGTGATCACGTTGTTAGTATTGATTAAATTACCATCTTTAGCTAACGTGCCCACATCATATAATAATACAATCATAAACCTATAGCCCTTACTAGTAGAACAAATATGTATTTTTTCATTTATTTTTCTCACTTCAAATGTAATGTTAATCAACTAAACGTGGTTCAATATTATTATGATTAGGCTTATTTATGATTATTATTAGTGCAGTATCAGTACCAGTAACACTAACCTATTGATCATATTGATCACTGGTAAATTATGCTCTGGTCACTTTACCTAATTTAATGGACATATCTATCCGCACTCCTCCACTTTATACTTTACACTTTTATACGCTAGTGTTTATTTATCTTATTATGTATATTTTTTATTATGTGCATTTTTTTTGCCCTTATTCTGTAATGTGCTACGTATTGTGGGCTTGCCATGTGATCAATAAAACACTTTGACTTTGACTTTGACTTTGAGTATCACGAGTAGCCTATCAACTTACTGTCACCTCTTCTTATTATTGCTGAGAATCATACAGGCCTCACATTGCCTTCCCTCTTAGCAATGTAAGGTTTGACTCGCTGTTATGCAACCAAACCTCTAGTCTGCAGTATTTTTCCTTCAACCGCCCCTAATTTATACCAAAGTAGTATTGTATCGTGCAGAAAACGCAGCTGATTCTGTGTTTCTGCCAGAAGAGGGCAGTGTTTCTTCACAGGTATGGGATCGAAGAAGCTCTGGGCAGGGCACCAGCTGGAGGAATCCAGGAATCTTCCGCTGGAGTTAGTATCCTTGATGTCTTTTCAGTTAATTTATGTTAACTAACCTCAAGCAAAAGTAAGTCTTTAAAAAATATATGCTTTTATGTATATTGGGCGTCACTGCTGACAAATTGCAAGACTCATTTTTTATTGAAAATACTTTCACATTTGTACATCCTTATATTCTAAAGATTGTTTAAGTCCCTTGCAGCTACCTTGCATATGAAAATAATGTCCCTATAATTTCATAATTTATTGTGCATTCCTTCCTTTCCTGCGATATTAAGCTATGATAGGCCTTACATTACAGTACCTTGTTGCTAGGTTACATCAGAAGAATGCCCCTGCAACTCTCAAACCATCCCTTGGATTCACAGCAAAACATTCGACCAGTTCTACATTAGTATTCATCAATCAAAAGCAACCAAAACCCCTCTTTTACCACACAGTTAACATGTTAAATGTGTCAGTTTGTCGTCTAAAGTATCGACCGTTGACAGATAAAGAACTGCTTGTTTCTCAGAGCTGCATTACAGTATATATAATGCTATGTAATTTACCACAGAGGGAATGACCCTAACACCCGATTACATTTTTAACCAGGGTCCCACATCTCGCACTCAGACATCATATGGTGTTTTTCCACCACTGTGTGCGGATGCAGAGGTTTAAGTAAGTTGGCAGACCAAAGCTGGCTATGACACAGCTGAAGCTACAGCTGTGTCTCTATCGACCCCCTGACAACGCACTGTGTTATGTAATCCCACCAGCGAGGAGTGTGCTCTTTATAATGTGTTTCTTTCCCGAAGAACCTTCATTAGAAATCCTCAACATTAAGTTCTGAAGTTATATAAGCAGCATTTGCACGACTGTGTTGTGGTAGTTTGAGAAAATTCCCTACAGGAGATATATATATGCACTGTTTTAATAATACAGATAATGTCGTGACCTTTTGTTGTCTGTCTGCATGGTGTGAATTTTAAAGGTTTCAGGCAACTTTTGACCAAAAGGATGAAAAGTATTTCCTAAACAACCAAGCCACATTTATGAATTAATAAAGGATGAAAGCTTTAGCAGCTGTTTGTTGGTTGGGGTTGTTTTTATTGATCTGGTTTTGGGTCACTGTTGGAATACCCAGGCGTGTCATTATAATTCCTCAATACACTGATCATTATACATGGTGTTAGTATGGGCCTTGTGCTGTGGGCTGCTGTCACAGTTGTTCACTGTACAGTATTGTACCTGCGCCTTATGTGTGAGGGAGTGCTGCCTTGCCAGGATAGGATTTGCCATCTGTTCCTGTGTGTGCGTCTCTGTGTGCAAATATATATTTATATATTTGTGTGTGTGTGTGTGTGTGTGTGTGTGTGTGTGTGTGTGTGTGTGTGTATGTATGTGTGTGTGCGCGCGCGCGCATGTCTTGGTGTATGTGTGTGTGTGAGAGAATGTGAATCCGTGTTGAAATAAGGAGTCATTTAGCTCTCGCTGATTCGAGGCATCAGATATGCCAGTGTGACAAACTATTTGGATCTGTTCAGGGTACAATGTGTGAAGTCTGCTCTCCTTACAATGAGTAGTAGTTTAGAGGGACCCACACGTGATGATCTGTAGTTTAGAGGGACCCACACGTGATGATCTGTAGTTTAGAGGGACTCACACGTGATGATCTGTAGTTTAGAGGGACTCACACGTGATGATCTATCGGTAGTTTAGAGGGACTCACACGTGATGATCTATTGGTAGTTTAGAGGGACTCACGTGATGATCTGTAGTTTAGAGGGACTCACACGTGATGATCTGTAGTTTAGAGGGACTCACACATGATGATCTGTAGTTTAGAGGACTCACATGTGATGATCTCTAATTTAGAGGGACCCACGCTTGGTCAGCTGCATTTAATCAACAATCAGCACACAATAAACAGTAACTTTAGG
>OOFB01027509.1:5631-18010 GCA_900323305.1 Trachyrincus murrayi
TATAGATTTGTACTTTATTTTATAAATAAGGATTGCCAGCCAATTCAATATACACACACACACACACACACACACACACACACACACACACACACCTATCCATATCATTGATTGAGTTGTGCAGAGTAGAGTTGGTTGTCATGAGGACGTAGGTGAAAACAAATAGAAAGTCCCGTCACTGATGGAGAGAGAAGGGAGAAGCAGGAGAAACTAGGATGGACGAAATGTACTGTATTCGATAAAAATTACGATAAAAAGACTAATCATAATGTGGATTATTAACTAATTTTAGATATTTTTCCCCCCAAAGATTATTAGTAGAATTCTATCTAGTTAAAATTCTAAAATGACCATCTTAACAGTGGCTCCCTTAACATTTCGGTTTTTAGGGTTTTGGTTTTGTGATTAAGCTATCGTTTGTCCCCAGGTTTATTGAGCCTGCCTAGATAGCTTGAAAACACCATTGACTCACACCATTTAGCAACAATGGTCTGGAAAGAGAAAGAGAAAGAATATTGCACACAATGTGAGGGGGAAGAAAACACTCCATAATGATGAGTTATGTGCACATTCTTATGAATATAAATGTTGTATATTCATGCTGTTTCTGTAGATACTTTGAGAATAACGGTTAGGGTTATTCCATTGCGTTTATTTGTTAATTGCTTAAAAACTTGCAATTACATGTATTATTTTGTCAAGTGTGGTGTAGTTTGTGCCAGCCTGTTAAATTACAGGAAACAGGACGTAGATTACCAAGAAGTAGCGCATAAATGCTTTGACCCTCCCTCATGGCTGTAAAATGCTTGGTGGTGTGGATCTTCCTCAATCCTTTTGTTAGGCCTCAGAAAGCAATTGCTGTACGTTCATGGTGTTATTCACTTGTTCTATTGTTTTCTATTGATTGGATATTGTTTATCAAGAAGTATTTCTAAGTTTATAATAGCACATGTTTAGCTTGTAGGATTTCCTATCAGAAACCAACCTGTTTAAAACAATGTATCATGTTAAGCAACATTTTTGCATTATGTGGTTTTTAATTTGTATTAATAAGTTGCATATTTAGGTGTTATGCCTGACTATTGTATTTCCTTTTCTTTACAGCTTTTACAAGTATTCATATGCGTCACGAGAATCACTGGATTTGTTGGAAATATTAAAGGCTCCTTTCCTGGCTCGTGAATTGAGTTTGGCTGACTGTTTATCTGCGTTCACACTTGGCAAGGCAACACGTAGTGGGCACAGGACAGTATGAGCAACAATGGCTGATACATACAGGAGGGACCGTATTAGTTATATGCTGTGCTATTGTTTTTTTTGCTATCTTTTGTGTGTGTGTGTGTGTGTGTGTGTGTGTGTGTGTGTGTGTGGAGCTTTGTGAGACCGTTCCGATCTCGCACGTTCACATTCTGTTTCTCTCTGCAGATCAATCTGGCTCCATCCCATTCAAAGCCTTTTCCAAAAATGTAGAAATGCTACGACCAATCGGCGCTCGGGGGAGGGACTTTGAGTTCATGACGAACAAGGCACACATTAAAAAAAATCGACTGAATGACCATGTTAGAAGATGAACAGAAATCTGCACAGAACGTTTAGAATGCTCTTGCTTTATTGCCAAGAGCGGAGAGAGCACGAGCGTCACTCTGATTGGCTGGAGTTCTTTGAACAATGCAAGGTCGCGGCCATATTTGGAAATCAATTGCTGCCCAGCCAAGGCCAGATTTATATTCATTGCTGAATATCATTCAATATACCTGAATATCAAGTCAAGTCAGTCAAGTCCATTTTATTTGTATAGCCCTTAATCACAGTTACAGTCTCAAAGGGCTTTACAGGCCATCCATTCATGACAGCCCCTAACCCTAGTCCCCCAAAGGGCAAGGATGATATCAAGATATCAGGCTAGTGTGTGTGTGTGTGTGTGCATGTGTCATCGCTCTTTCTTAGGGTTCGGCTGAATTGATGTCAAATAATTGCACATTGTTTGTGTTGGTCCGTTTATGTTCTTATCGCCACACTCACCGTCTCTCTCTCTGTAACACATGCCCGCCCACACACACACACACACACACACACACACACACACACTCAAGGCAAACGTATTCAGTCTCAATCTGTGCATGAAGGCCACAATTGAACTCTGTGCTATGCGTCTTCAGAGTGCAGTGAGCTCTAATTAAAATATGGGATCCAGGTTACCTCCACAAATGAGTCCAACAGGGACCCAAAGTCAATTAGCATGCTGCACAATTAGTTTCTATTCCAAAAAATGACTGTGTGCTGCATGTAAATCACATCTGTTTGGTTCGTATCTTGGAGATGCACGTTGTAGCCGTACCAGGCTGCGCTGCTGGATTACACACTTTAGTCCAGGGTCGTTGACTGATCTGGGCCTGATAAGAGATTCATCCCACCTAACACTCCACAGCATACCCTCACTCACAATCCTGCCATCCCTAAGATGAACTTTGTTCACTACACTGACGAAATAGACCCCAACGCTGTTAACTATACAGCAAGACACACTAAAGACATTAACCATACACCATTTGGGACAGGGTAATCTGCCAGGCCCCTCTTCCATGCATTCCTGAGATGCACACTCTCCCACATGATACATACAAATACAAAGTCCTCCTCACAAGGATGATCATCAACATCTTGGACTGTGAAAAACATGAAGAAATTATAGTGCCTCTATTTCGTTCTATACATCCCCCTTCATGTCTCTACCTCTGGCCTACCCCTCCCAGCTATAGTGGGGGTCATACAACTGTGACCATCATACAGAACATGTGTGGAACCCCCACACTCCCTCTTTGTCCTTCTCTCTCCCTCTCTCTCTCTCTCTCTCTCTAGTTTAGTTTGCAGATAAATTAGTCTCATAAGTACGTGTGTTATTATAATGCCTGTATTATATCAGCAAGTAAGTTAAAAGTTCAGTTAAATTAATACTTTGACAATCGATATAGTTTAATGTTGGAGATGTCAATTCTTTATTATCTGGGGAAATAACGGTATGTCCAGCTAGTAGTAAACTAGCTGACTGGGCCTAATGGTCTCACCATTAGGCCCAGTCAGATGATGCAAAATACTTAAAAAGTCTGAGACATCCATTGTCTCATCCTCTTCCAGCTGGAGCCTGCTTCCTGCTTGTGCATCCTCTTCAAGGAAATGCTCTTGTAGTTCTCTTCGAGAAAATACCTGTGTGCCTTGATTGGCCAATGCACCACAGGTGTGCAGCCTCACCCAGCCCCAGAGTCTAATCAGCCTGACTCTTAAACCAGCCACCAACCATGCACACTCCACTCCACAGTCACTCTTTCGACATTGTCTTTTTCAAAACGATTGAGACCGAGAGTAACCAAGTACCTCTGCAGCAAGACCGAGTGGTAATAGGGCACAAATCTACGTTCAGTTAAAACAGAGTTCAGCTTAAATTATTAGTCTACAGTTTCAGTTACTTTTAGTGCACACGCTAAGAGTGAATCGACGTAACGACTAAAACGTCTGCCGACGAAGTTTGTTGAAGTTCAGAAAGTTATAGGAGCAAAACCCTTGAGACGGCGGTTACCTGGAGACGCTGGTTCCACATTCTGCCAATCGACGACCGCTGTTTGTTTCAGGCGGCGACCACCCGCTAGCCTGATCAAACCTAACAAAAAACGTAACCGGAATAATGTGATCCCAGCTGGGACTGGAGAGTTTCCAGGAGAGATCAGACCTTCCCAGTGAACCAACAACAACAACAACGCCAGTCCTCAAGTCTCCAGAGCGCACGACCGAACCATCGCCGAAAGCGTCACCAAGTAAACCGCTATTCCTTGTCTCTCATGCGAGTTGATGCAAACTTAGTTCATAGGTTAGGGAAATTGTTAATTTAGAGTACAGCTATTAAGGTTAGGGTTTAGTACGGTCAATCAAGTTAGGGTTTAGAAGGCTTACGTTAAATTCTCTAGATTTCGTTTACCTCCTATAATTGATTCATGTTAATCGCACCGCTTTATTTGTCTTAATAAATTTCATTGTAATCAAAGGAGGGAGTAATGCTTGATAGCTCGTAGAATCACTGACTTGGACAAAGAACTTGGACTTCAGATAGATTCAATTGGCTAGGTTAATTCATCATTATAGTGTAATCTAATATCTAATATTAGTTATATTCTTGTTCTTGTAACGGAAGTGGTGGCCCATTCGAGTAGTAAAATAATCAAAGTCACGTTCAGATCATGCTACAACTCCTTCAATGCTTTTGATTCTTGGATTAAACCTGGCTTCCCGATGCTGTGGTCTGAATGATTCTCAGCAGAGTTCATTACAGCGCTTCTACTTACTATCTCTTGCTGGAGTCTGGCCTGGCCAAGGTGTGTAGCCTACATGTGGATTTAATGATGGATTTAATTTATTTATGTGTGTACCACAAGGCGTGCGCTCCTGGTTTTCATAAGCGAGTGAGAGAGCAGTTGGGTAGTCATTTGGCAGAGACCAAAAACAACACAAACGCAGAACCTAGCAGACCGTAGCGTGCTTTAAAATCGATAAATGCATACCCTTGGGAATGTCTTTCCCCCCCAAAAAAATGTAAAGTAAGTGGAGCATAAACATAATGATCCCTAGAGGAGGGTGTAGCCACATGTAGGCTATCTTCCAGCCAAGTGGCACGTGAAGGCAGCCCCGTGGACAACTTGTAATAGTGGCTAAAGAAAGACTTTAGCAGAATCAATATTGAGCCTGTGAGAGCGATATTACCCACTTAGTCTCTACCCAGGCTTATCCCCCTGCCCCCTGTCTCTAGCCATAGCGGACGCGACAAGCCCACCTGTATCGATAGCTGTCCAGAGGGTTCGCACTGTACTTAAGTCTCTCACACACACACACACACACACACACACACACACACGTGACATTGTAATCCCAATGTCAAACGATGACTCTGCTGCTTTAGTTACCTGTGTGTGTGTGTGTTGCAACGCAGTGTCACGCTTCTTCATGCTCATCATCATGGAAACAAATTCTGACTTTTTTTCCCATTTTGTACTTAATTTGAAATGCTACACTGAAGCCTGCCGCAACTGCAGTTAGTGCATAAACAGGACGTTTGTTTTTATCGACACATTTTCTCCTTGCAGCATCCACACCGGTACCTCAGTGTTGTTTATATACTGTATTATATACATTGGGAAAGGCTGGCTCTTTGAGGTAAGAATGGGTTACAGTATATACTGTAGCCCATTCTTACCTCAAAGAGCCAGCCTTTCCCAATTACTGTTCTATCTGTATATGTATGTATATATGTGTCTTTTGCGGTGTACACCTGTGTGCGTTTTGAGACTGAAGCCCTCTCGCTCAATACCGGACCAATTTCAAAAATTGTTGTCTGCATAAGTCACTTTGACCCAAAATGATGGGAAAATAGGGTCCAGGTTGAATATCTTTAAAAAGCTATCCTTGATGTCATTGTAGATAGTAACAAACTTTGCCACTGTCTCATACATATGTTTTCCAAAATAAGGTCCCATGGTGGTCCACTGGAAAGGGAGGGACTTAGACACACTGTCTCAATCAGTAGCTCCACCAGAGATGCGTGAATACAACTCAATGGTGGAGAAACGTAGGCAGGGAGAGAGGGAGCAGAAAGGGGTTTATTTTAAAAAATCTCGCTTTTCTGCTCTATTTACAACTCTCAAATCTTACCTACAGCAGCTTTAACCTTTTTGTTTCCGTTGTATTTCATGCTACTATTATATGCCTGCCCATTCGGCACGGATGGTTAGCTGTCCAAACCATCCCCGGAGAGAGCGATCCCACTTCTGTGGTCCTCCTCAAGGTTTCTTCCTTGGTTATTAGGGGACTTTCTCATGTTAGGGGTGAATGAATGGCTTTACATTCTGGTCCATTGACCACGGAGGTCTGAAATTCTTGATGCGGAGACACAATTCAATATATCCTTTTTGTGCACAAAAGTGTGTGTGTGTGTGTGTGTGTGTGTGTGTGTGTGTGTGTGTGTGTGTGTGTGTGTGTGTGTGTGTGTGTGTGTGTGTGTGTGTGTGTGTGTGTGTGTGTGTGTGTGTGTGTGTGTGTGTGTGTGTGTGTGTGTGTGTGTGTGTGTGTGTGTGTGAGAGAAATAAGCGTGAAAATGCATTATGTACTCATGGCATCAGAGATAAAGAAATGTATAGAAAAGTGTAAACATGAAAAAAAAAAAACATGTTAGCAGTGACAAGTGTACACTGTCCCTGCTCTGGACAAACTGAAATGCTTGCTGATGTCAGTTCCTCACACTGATGCCGGCTCATGTCAATAGTAGGGATAATATTGTGTGTGCTTGCAGAGGCCCAAAGTGTGCATTTGAAATCTTAACTTAAGAACCCCCCCCGCCCCGCCCCAGCCATCCAGCCTTCACACCCCATCGGCCCTCCGTGAGCGATAGCCAGAGTGGGTTTTTTTTTTTTTTCTCCCCGGCATGAATGTAAAATGATATGTGACAGAGCTAAGCTAAAGGCTATTTCTAATTGAAGAGATTGCCATTATGCAATGAGGACAGTTCCGTAATTGGGTTAAGTTCTACTCGCCGGCTGTCTCTGCTCCCCTCTCTGCCGTGCCGTGCTTTCTAATTGAGCAGGCAGTCCTGAGTGCATGAGAACGCAGCGAAAAGAGATATAAAAAAAACAAAACGAGTGTGCCGCTGCAAGCACCATTAGGCCATATTGAGAAGACTTAGGGCCGGCGTCGGAGGATTGTCACTGAGGGGGCGATCAACGTGTACTCTTGGGATATGCTATTCCCACCACTTCTATTTCAGTTTTCTGGTTTTCTAAAATTGATTAGTGAAATGTAACTGGTTTCTACTTCCTACGCCTCCTTCCTTTTGTCCTTCTTCATCTCTCTCTCTCTCTCTCTCTCTCTCTCTTCCTCACCCACCTCCCCTGTCTTCCCCATTATCCCTCTCTCATTTAACTCAATTCAGCCAAGTAATTGATCCTCAGCTATTTCCAGATGTACCTTCCGGTCACGTGTATATGCTCTGTGACGCACGTAAACACCCCGGAACCAGATGTTGTCAGTGCTTGGTGTCTTTTCTGTCTTTTTTTTCCTCCTCCCTTCCCTCGCTCCTATATTTAAGATAAGAGAAACACACACAAGATAATGAATATCTTTTAGCAAATTATTTGCATGATATGCTCATTAATTCATCGTGAGTAATCGCATACATCAAGTTAAGTTTAAATTCAAAGACATTGCCTTATTGTGGCAGATGGGTAAAGCATCGGATAGACATGGCTTTCGAAGGCAATATATTGTTTTATTTCCATATATTCGATAACTACATCTGTCCGAGGTGGACTAATTATGTGCTGCCTGCTCTTGGTGTGGTTTGCCGGGGCGCATTGCCTGTAGCAGATGGGGCTGGGCTGACGGTAATCTGGGATCCAGCGGTCCTACTATGTTACAGCAGAACTTCTGGGGGGAGACAGCACAGAGCCCGGGCCGGAAAATCAACAACTGCAAGGGGCGGAGTCACGCCTCGTTTTCCTCTTCCTCATTTACGTGAGTGGATGAAGCTTTCAGAAGGGACAAAACTACATTGGTCTTTTAAACTACTTTCAAGTGTCATGGGGGATGTTTGAAGTAGTCACGTGTGAACACATCGCAGTTGCCTTGTCTGTTTTATCCGTGGTTGTTTATGAGTGCAACGCTCCAAACATGGCCGCACTGCCGTGGATTTAACATTTAGTTTCACAGCGTATCGACAATGTGTCATTGTGATTTTCATAGGGAGAAATGCGTGAGTACTTATACAGAGTACCGATGTAGTTCTTAGAGTTTTATTATCTGCTTCCATTATGATTGCAGCGGTCACGCTGACCAGTTGAGGTGGGGTCAAGGGGCGAAATGAATGGCATACATTTTTTATATATCACTGATTCTTGAGATAAGGGACAAAACATGTCCTACATAGAAGAGTGTTATTATGTTAAAAATCAAGAAATTCATGATGATAAACATACTTGAAAAGTTAAATCTCAAGGAACTGTGTATATTCATGACATTATTTGCATGTATTATTATTATTTTTTTTTTATAATATCAGCTGAATTTGCCTAAATGTATGCTCTGTACATAAAAGTACATGCAACTTTACCTGTCCTCAAGAGGCCATAATATAAAACTGCCCAAAAAAGTGTTCAAAACACGACTCATTTGTAAACATGCATATCAAATTAAATAGAACAACCAATAGGGTATTAAACAATACATGAAGATAATTACAAACAATATTTTCCATAAGATTTTGCCTATTGACGTGTCTTCAGTTTCTGTCAACACCATCAGAACTTTTCATAATCCTGAATAAATCAGGACATTTCATGGTCAGCTATAACCCTGAGAACCCCTTTTTCACTTCCTGCTTATGTTGAATGCAACAGTCAGACATAGTCTGGTAAGTTTTAAATTGTTTTGTATTTTAAACATTAGATGAACGTAAACAGGTCGATGTGTTTGGGAAAGGGAATTGAATGAGAATCATGAGAATGGAATCAGGAATTTCATTACGCTGGCGATTGGGAAAGAAGGGTCCGGTGAAATGATTTAGTGTTGATTAAAGACACCTAAGATAAATATCAAAATGTGTTGAATTCAGGGCTCTTCCCGTCTGGGACTAAAGAAAGTACCGTCTTGTCTATACAAAGATACACCCATTTCTATTGATGAGACTTTTGGCTTCATAAAACTACTTCCATATCTGTAGTTCAGACTGAAGTTCTTCTAGCACTCTCTCTCTCTCTCTCTCGCTCTCTGTGTCTCTCTAAGGTGATATAGAGAGGAGGAGAGAAAGAACGCGTGTGTTTTCACTTGGTGCTGTAGGCACTTTCTCCTACGACATTACAAATGAGCTCCCACACTCGGGCCAAAAGCTTCCTTTTAATCTTTCGCCCTAAGAAGGATGACAACATTTATAAGAAGACAGAGTTGGACGGGGCAAAAAAAAAAAAACCCACATCTCTTATTGACGCTACTGAGTTCCAGCCGGCCCTGGGGCCAACACGCACGCGCAAGTGAAGAGAGAAGGAGAGAGATTTGTCTCTCTGCGGAGTCAAGCCCTATAGCTCTCGGAGATGAACAGTGTCCCCCCCCCTCCCATCCGCCCACTACACCCTCCTCTCCCGTAACTCTCCTCCGCTGCCATCAATTCTTCTCCCTGGTTTTCTTTATTTGTCTTCCAGGCTGGGACTGTTTCATTCTCCTGTTGGCTCCTTTATAAAACATGAAAGATGCTTTTTTTTTTTTTTTTTGCCCTTACCGATAAAAATGTGAGATTTCGTGGGAAGGAGGGGGTGGAGGTATGATGGCTGGGAGGTTGGAGAAAAAAAAGGTGTGTGTGTGTGTGTGTGTGTGTGTGTGTGTGTGTGTGTGTGTGTGTGTGTGTGTGTGTGTGTGTGTGTGTGTGTGTGTGTGTGTGTGTGTGTGTGTGTGTGTGTGTGTGTGATAGAGATGATCTTTTGAGGGCTACAGGAGTCCTCACTACCACCCGCGCCAACGGTAAGGTTGCTAACAATTCAGAGACACAAACCACCCGGAGACCACGGCTCCCGGAGGTGGTGCCTCTGTTCTGTTTATTTACGAGCCGCCCTCCTCCTCGCCAGCTCATTTCATCGGCCCGCGCTGCCACGCCATTTCTCTCCCAGTGGGAAGGGAACACAAGGAGTCGGAAATCAGTAACTATAAGTGAAATTATAAATCTTATGCCAGTGGCAGCACTCCGCGCGCGCGCGCGCGCACACACACACACACACACTCAGCTGCAGTGGCTACATAATAGCCCCCTGGCATCTATTCAGAAGGATATCTGCATGGATAGTGGATGAGTTGCAGCCAGGAAGATAACTAAGATCAGATATTTGTCTGAGTTTTGACAGAATGCGTGCGATTGGGGAGGTTAAAGTGCTGTAGCCGTTATCACTGATGCCAGGGCGATAAGAGTTGTCACCACGACGTCTCTCTCTATGTTCTGTCTGTATTGCATGATGGTGGTCTAAAAACAGTGCCGTTATGTAGGCTGCCAAAGACACTCTCTCCGCTATACTTCACAGATCGTCCTTAGCGGCTGGAATGGGCATTGGGCAACACGATGATGTCTGATTGTGAACTGTTATATTCCTACCATTTCTCCACACTTTACGGAAAGAGTGGAGGTGTCGTACTACATTACACTATGTATGTCTCTTACTTGAATAAGCGGTGTATTTATTTTCTTGCAGGGCTGTATATGCTGGAAATAGAGCAAATTGATTACCCCATTGACTGTAGTAACTTGAAAAGAAAATAGACTTTGTGAAGCAGCATGGAATATGATCCGTGTTGTGGACTGCCAAAACGAATTGTGATATACTGTATATTTGTGTCTAATAGCCCCAGCATTAACGGGAAGGCCAAAGGATGTGAAATAGTGAAAATATGCAGGTTTTTGTTGCAGGCAATGAACTGTGAACTATGCATATGAAAGAAATACAATTTCTAAAGGGCCTATTGAAGAAATTGCACTTCTACATGAATTAACTTGTCATCCGTTGATCCTTTACTTACATGTGTTTTCATGCAAAATGATTGTCCATATGTATGTGATGGGTCACAATCTGGGATGTGTATAATAGCACGGCAATACACTAAAGGAACCAGGACAGACTGCTCGTGGTCTACCCCACTCTACTTTCTAGTACATTCTATCTAAGATGTAAGGTCACATGTTCTCTCTGTTTCTGAATTAGATTTTTCATAAAAATACAAATGGAAAGCTGTTTACAGATGTAACTTTGTCCTCCTGAAATATTGAATATATATATCAGAAACATTGGCGCACTGTTCTGGAGATTTGACACCCCTTGTGTGAGTGTGTGTGTGTGTGTGTGTGTGTGTGCGCAGGGTCCCCATGGCTCCTTAAAAAGTCTTAAAAGCTCTTAAAATGAAATAATTAAGGTCATGAATTGTCTTAAATGTACCTTCAATTTGCTGTAGGTATTACATTTGCAAAGGGTGTGTTTAAGGCTGAATAATTGTCACGCGCACTGGGAATGCAAGAAATACCCAAAAATGATCATCGAATACACGGTCCAAATCTCAGCGAGTACTCGAGTTTTGTAGACGCTTTGGGGAAGAAAATCTGCGTTAGTTTCCACTAAAGTCAGTTTTAATCTGTATTTTGCACAGTCCATGTGCATTACACCCACACCGGAGCTCGGCTGGACACAGAGTTTTTGACCTGCTTTTTCCTGTTGTAGAGCTAGCAGGATACACTTCGAAACAGCCATTGGGGAGATTTTTAAACGTGACGTATCTAGTTGAATTGCGTTTTAGCAAGGCTATTGTTTAAGGCAGGGTACTTTGTAATTCGCCAATTGTGTAGAAATATTTACCAAACGATAGAGAGGAGTGTTGCCGCCCAACGGTTTTGCTTGGAAGCCCCGTCTCCTGGGCGGGTATACACCGCTAGACACACGGGACTCATACCGTCTCCTGGGCAGGTATACACCGCTAGACACACGGGACTCATACCGTCTCCTGGGCAGGTATACACCGCTAGACACACAGGACTCATACCGTCTCCTGGGCAGGTATACACCGCTAGACACACTGGACTCATACTGGTGATCGCGTCTTTAGTTCCCCGGCGTCACATCGCTAATTACAATTAGCTTTATGTATTACCTCTAGGCCTATTCAGGAAGTAGGGTAATTCCATAGTACTGATCATAAGGCCTATATCCAGTTTTTATATATATATATATATATATATATATATAGCAATATGGATTGTTATTATTCATGTAACTGTGTATATTCGCTTTTCTATGAAATAGATCGTTTAAAAAATGTTTGGGTCTTAAATTATATTTATTAAAGTCTTAAAAAGCATTGAATTTGGTGCGTAACACTAAGAAGACAATTAAACGAACACAGTGTTCATCAGTGCTCTACCTTTGGAAAAGGCTTCAAATAGATCAATCACACGGAATGTGTTCGGCACGTGTGTTTTGCGAGGGAAAGTAATTAGCACAATAAGCGCCCGCCGTCAAGAAGACAGGACAGACGCTTTGCCGCTAAATAATTCCCTTTTAAAACGATGTGGAAGCACACACACACACACACACACACACACACACACACACACACACACACACACACACACACACACACACACACACACACACACACACACACACACACACAAACACACACACACACACACACACACACACACACACACACAGTGCCAAAGCTGAAACTTTGTGGCTTCAGTGGACTATAGCCCATTTCTACGTTGTCCTACTTGATATTTTTAAATGTATGCATAGGCATGCACATTTAAGCATTGACGTAT
>OOFB01027518.1:8624-82095 GCA_900323305.1 Trachyrincus murrayi
GTAGTTTTCTGACCAATCGTTATATTCTGGTAGTTTTCTGCCTGTAGTTTCTATATGTTCTGGTAGTTTTCTGCCTATAGTTTTTATATATTCTGGTAGTTTTCTGCCTATAGTTTCTATATATTCTAGTAGTTTTCTGAACTATCGTTATATTCTGGTAGTTTTCTGCCTATAGTTTCTATATATTCTGGTAGTTTTCTGCCTATAGTTTCTATATATTCTGGTAGTTTTCTGACCTATCGTTATATTCTGGTAGTTTTCTGCCTATAGTTTCTATATGTTCTGGTAGTTTTCTGACCTATCGTTATATTCTGGTAGTTTTCTGCCTATAGTTTCTATATATTCTGGTAGTTTTCTGCCTATAGTTTCTATATATTCTGGTAGTTTTCTGCCTATAGTTTCTATATGTTCTGGTAGTTTTCTGACCTATCGTTATATTCTGGTAGTTTTCTGCCTATAGTTTCTATATGTTCTAGTAGTTTTCTGAACTATCGTTATATTCTGGTAGTTTTCTGCCAATAGTTTCTATATATTCTGGTAGTTTTCTGCCTATAGTTTCTATATGTTCTGGTAGTTTTCTGACCTATCGTTATATTCTGGTAGTTTTCTGCCTATAGTTTCTATATGTTCTGGTAGTTTTCTGACCTATCGTTATATTCTGGTAGTTTTCTGCCTATAGTTTATATATATTCTGGTAGTTTTCTGCCTATCGTTTTATATTCTGGTAGTTTTCTGCCTGTAGTTTCTATATGTTCTGGTAGTTTTCTGCCTATAGTTTCTATATGTTCTGGTAGTTTTCTGACCTATTCTGGTTGTTTTCTTGGACAGAGGCCTACAGTTGGACTTCCCCCACTCACCGTTCAGTGGCATCTACGGCGTTCCGATCAACAGCCCGGGAACGCTGTACCCCACAGATCTGCCCCCGCCTTATGAGTCTGTCGTAGGCCACACCCCCGCCAGCCAGGTAAGCCCTGCCCCCCTCCTGACCCAGGTAGCCCTACACTTTCCAGTTCATAAATCTATATAGACGTGATTCTTTTCTTATTAACTCTTTATTACGTGCATTTGATGTACTACATTATTACATTATTAACTCTTTATTCACAAAATCATTTAGGTCGATCATTTAGGTTGAAATGACTTGAATAGTTTATAGTTTCTTTAATAGTTTATTCTTAAGCTCACTATGTATATAACAGACAAATTACATTTTTCGTAGTCATTATATCCCTTTTACTGCACTTCACAGATTTTGCTATTCACATCACAATATCTGTGATATCAGTGAAATTAGCAGTGGTTTAATCATGGGCTTTTTCCAATATGTCATGGATTTGTTGTTCCATTAATGGCAGCACTTAGTGGATGAACACACAGAATATGAATGTAGGACATAACTGAAGATGGTATACTCCATGTGACGTTATATCTGATTATATCCACTCGGTTGTGTTTATCACTCTGATGTGGTTTCTAATTAAAGCTGTACAGCTAATAGTTACCCTAGCAGCAGGCCTGCCCCCCTGAATTTCAGTGGATTTATTGTATGGTACTCTAGTGCCCTCTACAGGGGAAACTTTGGTATTGCCGCATTGGCTTTGCAACAAGTCTACTGTCTTTTCTGCCTGTGAGACATATGATAGTCCAGAGTAGTTTTATACTTGATTACTTTGTAAAGGCTTGTTAATCACAGCAAATCATATAGTTAATCTGTAAAATACAAAGAAATACAATTACAGAGGAATCAACGATCTGTGAAATAACGGCAGACTATTAAACTGACTCTCTTGTCTGCTCTCTACTCATAATGTTCTGGAATACAGACACATAAATATAAATAACGGTTTGTGTGTGTGTGTGTGTGTGTGTGTGTGAATGAAGGTAACCAGCAGCATGGAACACCGAGCCACTGAGTCCAGTCTTTGTGAGGGAACCACCGCGGGCCTCAGTACTCAGGGTAAAGTCTCTTTATTTCCCACAATGCAACATTCACATGGCGGCCATACCGCTGATGGCAGACACACATATCTTATGCTTCTGTCGTGAGAGAACTGAAACCGGTTGAGCTTATGATGCGTGTGTGTGTGTCTGCAGCCTCGGTGGACAGCGCCTCCCTCCTGGTGTCTGAGCTGGCCGACCTACAGGACAACAGCTCCTCAGACGACCTCTGCTCCCTGGAGGTGCCAGGGGGGGGCTCCGACTCCTCCCCCTACACCACGTCCCACCCTGGCCCCTCCGACGGCACCGGCCCCCAGGAGCTGAGGGCCCAGGGGCTGCCACGGGGCCACCAGCGCGGCCTCGCCGATGCCACCTACAGCGAGTCGTCCCACACCCACTCCCCCGACTGGTCGTCAGACAACGCCAGCAACCTGGACCACGACGAGCATGCCGAAGGCCACCACGGCTGCGAGGAGCACGGGGCGCACGCCGTGCACGTGTGCGAGGAACTGGCGTCAGCCAAACACGCCACGGAGGAACCGCCCAAGACGACGATGACATCAACGACGCACGCGCTTATCAGGGCGCGGGTGTTCAGCAGGAAGCTCACCCTGCCCGTGACGCTCGCCCCACCGCCGCAGCCCTGCTCCCCCACCTCGCTGGCCTCGACTTGGGGCACGTCGGCACTCAGCCCCCTGCCCCCCTCCGCCTCCCCCTCGTCGCCCCCTCCGGCCCGGCCGCGGGGCTCCCGGCTGTGTTTCAGCGTGTGGACGCCGTCGTCGTCGTCGTCCTCCTCCTCCTCCCAACCACCGGCTACCTCGGTGCGGAGCGGCTGCTCGCCCGGCGACCGACCGCGAGGGTTCCGGGCGGTCCGGAAGTACCGCAAGCTGGCTCGCATGGTGCGATCCACCAGCGACCCCGTCTCCTGCTCTTCAACCACCGGAGGTGAGGGCCGTCAGTCAAACTACATCTCATATCCAATCAAATACAACTCGATAAGAGTAACATCAAGAGTAACATCTGATAGTTAATCATAAAAAAAATGTTTTTTATGATTAACTACCCTAAATAAAACTGCATATATTTTTAAGAGTAACAGATGTAAATCATGTTTTTAAGAGAAATAACAGTTTTTTCAACCTCTACGGCTTAAAAATCCTAGTTTATGTTTTGCTGTGATTCTCGTTGAATAATCTCATTGAAAACTGTTTTTTTGCTCCTCTGAAGGGGAGGGCTGTGACTGTGGGCCCGCTGGGAAAGCTCCTTCTGGGGACTCGGATGGGACCTCGCCCCTGGAAGGTAAGGGTCCACCAACCAGCCTTTACTGAACGGCCTCACCTCAACACGAGAGAGCGCAAGAGAACACCTCTAAATTATAAATTGTGAATTATAAATCCCAGGCGAGAAATTTGGATGTCAAAAGTCTTTATCTTTCTCGGTGGTCAGATGTACTTTGTCCAGAGCTCACAGACTGTTGTGCTGCTGCTGTGTGTATGTTGTTTCTCCTGATCTAGATCCAGTTACCGTGCCAACAGAACCACCAGGCTCCAAGCCCGGTCACAACAGAGGCATCCGAAAAGCAGTAGACGCCGTCAGCCTCAAACCCCGAGCACTGCGCACCCACGCGTCCTCCCGCGAGCGACCGCACTCCCTGGCGGACCTCAAGACGTATAAAGACACCAAAATACTGGTGGCCAAGTTCCTGGAGCACTCCAGCTGCAGTCTGCCCCCGGAGGTCCAACAGGTGGTCAACTCCATCAAGAGTGTGATCAAGTCGGACGAGAAACACATGGAGGAGGCTATCTTCAGCGCCAACGTCATCGATCAGGTGAGACGCCTCAGCGTGATCAATAGTGTGATGGGGAAACGGTACGATAGTTAAATAAGGTCATACTTTGTATCAAAGGAAAATAAATACCAAGCTAGGACTAGAATAGAATATAATAATATCTATGCTACTTTTCTAGTTTGCTTTTCTGCATTACAACGGTCGTTTTGTTGTGCCTTGAACTATGTTGTGTTAAGATCTACCTCACTATGTTTGAACCGGTTGTCTTTTATCATCTCGACATCTTATTCTTCAGAGAGCTCCACTCCTAACAGTAATTTCAATGTGTCTTCAAGCAAGCAAACAAATCATTTTCTAATTTCGCATATTTTCGGATACATAAACTAGACATTTCCCCTGTCCGGCCCTTCGCAGGTAATGAGCCAATCCCAGCGGAGCCGAGGCACTTCCAGGAAGTGTTGCCATGACGACATCCACCTCCAGAGCTGCGGCGCCTTGAGCTCATCTCCGTCCCTCCGCCGTCCCAAACGCCTGTCATCCCACCAGCTGGGCAGCCCCGACACAACCCCCCACACCCCCTCTGACCGGAGCGTTACATCCAGGGAGACAGTTCTCTGACCCCCCCACCACCACATCAAAGGACTCAGCCCAGTGATGGAGGTCTTTTCTGGGGGCTGGCCATGCCAAGCCATACAGCAGCAGAGATCAGACGTCAGTATGCAGGTGTGTTAGATGTATCTCTGTGGTGGGACTTCAGAGAGGGCTGAGATCTCTCCCCCCTCCCCCCAGTGCCATGTGAAGCAGCGCTCCGCCCATCAGCAGGAACAGTAGCAAACTGGGATTCAAACCCACGACCGGTAGCTCTCGCTCTCAACGGAAAAATACCACGACAAAAAAAACAAAAAAAACTAAAACATCAAACCAGAATGTTCTCCCTCAGGAGATTTTTTTTTTTCAAATAACTTTCAGTTCAAAAGGAATACGTGTTGCTGTTTTTGCTCTGTTTTGCCGACATCTGATCCATTTTCGGTGCTAAAGGGAGCATCTGAAGTTTGTATGGAACTGCCAGCCCTGTTTGAAGACAGAGCGGCGCTGTTAACTGAGCGGGGAGGGGGTAAATATTTAGTTGTGCCGTTGGTTAAAGGCTTATTTATCTTACCTCAGTGTGTTTCCATTCTCATCAGTGTTCTAATAAAACAGGAGTTTCTAACTGGTGGTTTGTTTGCGTTTTTTCCTCTTCTACCCATTGTTATTTTTACATGAATATGTTAACGGATCTCAGGCGCGGCGGGGTACGAGGAGCAGTGGCGCCCCCTAGGGGGGCGACTCTACAGGTGACAGCAGTCAGATTAACGAACGCTTTGACTTCAGTAACTCAGAATAGACAAGATAATAAAATAAAATATGATGGAAAACATATTTCTAGCCTTAATTGTACACATTTCAAAACTGCACACACACTTAATGCCTCCAGGCCTGAACTATCGGTAGTCAACAATGTTAATACTCATTTGTCAATTTAATTCATCAATGTAATTAATATCAATGCAATGCCATTAGTTTCACCCTCCACCCATGCGTCGGTAAGGTCTGTATGAGTGGCAGATGTAGGTACTTAAAGTATTATTATGAATAAGTAGTAGGCTATCCATAATAAATAATAAAACAAAATCCAGAAAGTCACTACCCATTACCACCCATAGGCCAATCATAACACGGTTAGGTCTATGTAAAAGATCGGCCTGATGGTGACGCAATTGAGCTCGCTCAATTGGCTATATTGGCTCACTATAGCCAGACAGACACCGATATAAATGATTGTGTATCATCTATTTTTTAAATAAGACATTGATGTTTTCCATCCTTACTTTTTTGGCCCAAAGTGAAAAACATTGGAATTGTATTCCTTTAGTATTCCTTAAGGCTTATTTATAATGCCATACCATATAATACCATACAAGGCCACATTCTTTACTGTCTGTGCCATACACAGCGTGATATATGAGCATGCATGGTTCTTGAATACATGTTCATTATGATTAATAATAGTGCTACATAGCCTGTCACACGGCACTATGCAGCAATAAGGTCGGTAATAGGAAATAGAAAAGATGAGAATATTTGCGGTGGTGATATTCCGCAGTTGTGCCCGAGCATCGCGGAGGTTCGGGGTTCGGTTTGAAAGTAAAAGCACGTGCACTACACCGCCGTCGCTCTGCTCTCCAGAAGGGGGGGGGGGGCGTCTTGTCGGGGCTTTTACTTTGAAGAGCAGACGCGCTTTCGTGGCAGAAATGGAAATAAAAGTGGACGGCTGTGGCTAGCTTCACTGCGCTACAGACAGGCTGGATATCTGCGATATCTGAAATTGTGCTGGGGTGGGGGGGGGTGTTTGACTCTGTTCGGGGTTCATTTCTAAATAAGAAACTACTGGGTTCGGGGTGAAGAGAAGCGGATTCCGCCTATTTACTCGGATTATGCATCGCTCTGGTTACCATAATAACAGGAGACAGCTAGCTTAGGTGGTTAGCAGACGTACTAGCTTAGCCTGGTACGCTGCTTCCATAGTATAAGTCGTAGTTCTGTGTGGGTACTTCTACATGTAACCCGGAAATATCCCAGGCATCACGGTTGCCTGGGCTGTGCTAAATCAGTGTTGTCCCGACCTACCCACGTTGCGTGGTGCCACGTCCCTGCGGTGTGCTGCGTGTTGACACTGTGATGAAGACGGGGAGGATGACAAGTGTACGGAAGGAGGAAAGCGAGTGAAACCACAAGGAGCACACAGTCGGCGATGAGACTAGACCCACATCCGTGACTGTCTGGGGTCGTCAAAACGCCTGCCGCATATCGTCGGCATGTCATGTAGAGAGGTTAGGATAGCGGGGAGACGGGAGTATTTGCGTCGTGCTCACTAGGGTTGCAGTCACAACCTTTTCAAAAGTACTTTTTTTTTTTCCCCTGAAATGATTGGGTTTGGTGCAAACCGACGGGGAGGCCGCCTCCCGTCCCTTTTCCTCATTGCCCTGATGGTGATCATCGCCATACTGTCTTTCAACTACTGGACAGTGTCCAGCAAGCACGGCCGCCTGCTGGACGAGGTGGCGGAGGTCCAGGCGCAGGTGAAGCGCACTGACGCGGCGCGGAGCCGCCTGGAGAAGCGCAATACGGAGCTGATGGCGCAAGTGGACACGCACAGGAAGCAGATCGACCAGAAGGACGGAGACTATCATGTTCTGGAGAGCAAGATCCAGGCCCGGGAGACTCTCGTCAAGAAGTGCACGGACGACAAGGTATGGCGCGGAAGGCATCGAAGCTGTGATTTATTTCACGTATGCGTTATTATGTCCTCCATTGCACATCCACTATAAGCTTCACCTGGAACACGCCCGCCCCCCCAGCCAGCGTGACTGATTCAGGGTCGGACGACGTCCTAAAAATATGACTTCTCATTATGGGAACTCTGAAAACCTGAAACTATTGAAGATGTGTATCTAGGCACGTATGCATATGTGATTAGGACTACACTGTGCATCATCATAGGAAAATGCCTGGTTGGGTATCATTGGCATGGTGTGAACAGAGTCATGGCTGTAACAAAACAATGCATACTATGAGACGTAATTAATGCTGGTCGTGTGATGCTCCAGATTAACCAGTTTTCAGTGTACAGGGCAACTACAGGAGAAACGGGTGTAGTTTAGCGTTTAGGAATATCCCTTTTCAGTACCTTACAGGTTGGTCTACTAACGATCCGTTAGTAAGTTTGACAAAGTGTACTACCCTGAGCATTTGTGGGGAAAAAACAGGTTTGTATTATGTGTCTTAACTATTCAGCAGCACATGGCCATTTCTTCAGACCTGTCTAACCTGTCCGGTGTGTCTGTCAAAAGGAAAGATTGTTTGTTGGAAGACTTTGAAATTGGAGGGGAAAAGACCTTAAAAGGTCATACTGGTGTAATTTAAACACATTGTCATCCTACCTCCAAGAAGCTTCATGGTCACTGCAATTCATGTGGAAAATGTGTGATTAAAACAGACTGGAGCGATTAAAATGTACTGTAGCTAATCCATTCTCTGGAATGTAAAATATGCCTCCCCATCATTACCTGTCTCTCATGACCTAGTATTATACGTTTAATAGTGGTGTGCACTGCAGGTATGCACCGCAGCCATGCCTCCCACACCTGTGTAACATTGTAGATGTGTTATGTACTCTATGGAGATAGGTTTGGTGGTGATGGGGAGGGCTGCTTTAGAGGGAAGCCAGACGGCTGTTCTTATTCCCCTGGGTCCTAGTGTCCACATGACTTGGACTGTCTGCCTGGCTGGCTGTTTCCGTCAGTCTGGTAGTGACCAGGGTGGGGGCAGCATGGCTTTAAGACTAAATCCGACCAGCCCTTTTATTTACATTCACATCCACTGCACACTGTAGACTGCTAGTTGTACAATAGCTGTGCAACAGTTAAACAGAGGTGGGTCTGCATTGACATGGTTGCGTAATATTTGTATGCGTTACACAATGTTGTACTTTGTACTTAATGTTGTTATTTTTTAATGCAGAGAGTTTCGTCGGGTAAATCTAATCTAATAAAGCTTGTGGAGAGATATTGTTTAAAAATGGTTGAACACATTATACACATATCTTGGTTTCAACACAGGGGTCACATATTCCCTAATCGCCTTAAGCTACATTGCTCACACAAGCTGAAAGTAACACCTCTCTGCTGACACTAACGACAACAAGTCCAGGATAGGGACACATCGTTAGTGTCAATGTTGCTCACAGGGTGGGAGGCAACAGGATGGATGGAAACTCATTTAGTAACTTTTATTTCCACAACGATTGTCACTGGATCCCCAGAGAAGAGATAGTCTTTGGCGCCTCTGGGTGCCCTGGTGACTTGAGTGTGAGACATGCAAGGAAAACCTGGCTGTAGACATGGGAAGACTCAGTGACCTTTTCTGGGAAATGAACCACCACCTGCTGACGTCATCGGTTCCTGTATTCTTCTTCCTGTATTAAGGGTTGAGGGCGAGCGTTGAAAAGCACATGCTGCATCCTGCTGTTCATTGTTTAACAGCCCTGCCCTGTTTGAGCGGCTCTGCATCCTGCTTCAGCCGCACACAAGCAAACTACAGCTACACTTCAAAGAGGCTGCATATAACTGCACGGCATAACGATATCCACACACAAGCTAGGGTAAAATAGACATGTCCTTCCCTTTTGCCGTTGGTTCATGTCCTAGACGAGGACTTGTGCTTGTCGGTGGTTGTGGCGTTACCCTGTGTGACCTGGGTGTACAGTACTGGTTGGTGTGGTGGTGTATCTCTCTACAAGATGTCTAGAAGCTGGTTTAGTTGGTTGGGTACGGGATGGTAGGTGAGAGTGTTGCTAGTAGACTGATGTATGAGTGCTGCTTGTAGTACAGCCGTCACCGTACAATGTGTGTTTCCTGTGTCAATAATTAATGACTGGAACCGCCTAGATGTTCTTCTTGGAACAACAGCGAGTCTGGCCACTTTGAGTTTAGGAGCAGATCAAGTGGTCTCCAGTGTGATGTGTTCAGTAATTAGATTGGCATCGCTACAAATCAATGAAGACAACATTACTGGGAAATTGATTTGTTTTACATTGTCATCTAAATTCCTCTAAGATGGAGAGTTTTTGTGTGTCATGTTTTTTCTCTTCACCCTTTTTTAATGCAAAACATATTTACTTCCCAAATGGAAAACGCATTGTTTGTATTGCTTTGTTAGGCTACTTGGCATCGTGGTTATTTTAATGGTGACCTTTACCCGCCTATACCTGTTCCACTCAGTGATGTCAACAAAAGGGTGTGATGTTTGCACATCAATAGTGCTGGAACTATTATTTGACTAGTGAGTCATTCATTGATTATTCCATTGACAGAATATTCATGATAAACAATTTGACGATGCCAAACATTTTCTGCATATCGGAGCCTATACTTAGTTGGTTTTTGTCTCTTAGTTTTTTGTCTCAGTTTGGCTCCTTATCAGACAAAGCAAGCAAATTTAAGCTAAGTGATTAATCAACAGTGAAAACAATAGCGTTGTATGTTGCATATCTGATGGGCTTTCTGAGGCAGGTTTTTATTGATTTCCATAAATATTTTCTGATTTTCCATTCCCCAGATGAAGCTGCACCAGGATTTTACAGCCCAAATTACAGAGATCCAGCGCTTGAAAGGTAATGGAGCACTGAGCTCTGAATCATTATAGCTTTGGGCTCTGAGCCAGCAGAACTCTGAGCTAGCTCTCTGACCAACCAGAACTCTGAACCACCAGAACTCTGAACCATTATAACTCTTGAGTTCTGAACCATCAGAACTCTGAACTAATCAGAACTCTGAACCATTAGAACTCTGAACTAATCAGAACTCTGAACCATTAGAACTCTGAACTAATCAGAACTCTGAACCATTAGAACTCTGAACTAATCAGAACTCTGAACCATTAGAACTCTGAACTAATCAGAACTCTGAGCTATGAGCAATCTGAGCTCTTAACCAACAGAACTCTGATCTGAGAATATTAGTTCAGTGAACGTTTGTGTACATGAATCTTGATGTATGTTCACGCCGTATTTCTTCTGATGCTGTTGTGAGCAGAGCAGCTGCAGGAGATCAACCAGGAGTTCATGAAGCAGGAGGAGCAGCTGAGGGACGTGAAGAAGAACAGCACCACGCTGGAGAGGAGACTCGAGTACGAGAGGTAGAGTCTGCAAATATTTGCATTCATTCAGGTGTGCGTGTCTGTCTGATAATCATTGAGCATGAGATTAAAGAAAGGTGACAAGCGTTCAATCCTATAAGATCCACAGAACAGTCCATGAAGGTCACTGTGCGGTATCTAGTTCTGTGTGTAGCTCAGTCCTGTAAATAATATATCAGCCAATCTTGATGTCTACCGGCAGGGTGGATGAAGGTGTGGTGGTTTGGGTGACACTCGTGTGTGTGTGTGTTTGTTTGCGCCACAGCTTGCAGTGTGGCCGTCAGCTAAAGCAGCTGACGGAGGAGTACATGGAAAGCATGAAGGCTCTGGAGCTGGAAGCCACCAAACTGAGACGGGTCAGTGTTTCACACAGAGGCCACGGCCCAGGGTCCATTCAGCTGCTGGCTCTGGTGTATCTCTCTCTCTTTCTCTCTGTCTCTTTCTGTCTCTGTCTCTGTCTCTGTCTTTCTTTCCCTATATCGCTCTGTCTCCCGCTCCATCTCACCCGTCTCTCTGTGTTGTTTCTTCAGAGCGGACTGGACAGCGTTAAACTTGGCGTGGCGGGTGTTCAGGGTCAGGCTGGTGGGGAGATGGAGGCAGAGCGCCACACTGTGGTTACTGTCGGCCATGGCAACGTCATTCCTAAAGGTACAGTAGCCTCCACTGGGGACCGGGCCATTATGAGATGTGACTCGAATATGACTGTTTTGTAGTTAGGATTAATGATACGAATTCAACCAGCCAGAATTCAGTCAGCAAGCTTGTTTTGTGTTTTACTCTTTGACTTTTACTACTTAGATGGTACAAAATGCATATCATGCCTATATGTAATGAATCCTGAATTGGGATTTTTTTACATTATAGTCCGCTGTAATGAATATGATGATAAAGTCCACATGGTCACCCAGACCACCAAGGCTGCCCTTGGCCTCTCCATGAGCCAAGATCACCACAGACATGTATTTACCTCCTGCTCCCTCCGACTTGACATTTCTCATGGCGTTTTCCCCCGCCGCTCAGTTTTCACATTTATAATGTTGTTCCGTACCCGAGTACACTTACACTACACACTCCGATACAGTAGGTGGCGGTATGCACCTGGTTGGTTTGCGATCCGTCAATAAACACAAAGAAGAAGAAGAAGAGTACACTTGCGTCATCAACTACGGAACATTTGCTTATGTCGTTTATGTTTTTGTTTATGCACGCTTCGCTGATCCGTGCCCGGGCCCGGGTCCCTGATGTGAAAAATGCCCTTAAACTAACAGCCACTTGTAGTGATGTACCGAATAGCGTATATATCAACACACCGTCCTCGGCTTACCTGTAAACATCTAGGTCCCTAACCCCCACCTGCTTTGTAATGACTTGTATCAGCTGCCCCGTAGTGACCTATATCCGTAGTCGCTGCTGGTATCTTTGAATGAAAGTGTCTCCTGAGTGATGATATGAATGCTAACGCTAATGAGCCCACGTCGCTCTCTGCTCCCCCAGATGAGATGGGCAAGCCAGGCAGCGACGCCGGCATGCCTGGGATAGAGGACAGCGAGGTGGGGAAGATGGAGGAGCTGCAGTTTGGTGCGTACCAAATCTCACCACCATATCTAGTTTAATGCTATAGTACTAGTGTGCTACTTCTGTACAATACTAGTGCAATACTACAGCACTAAAGATGAGATGAGACAAATGTTATTAATCTCAGACGGGACATGTTGGTGTCACAGCAGCAGAAGTACAGGACATTAAAATAGTTAAAAAGAGATTAAAAACATGTTTAATCTAAGAGCTAGTAAACGCTAATGGCAGAATGGTGTAATACTACAGCACAGTATAATGCTAGTGTAGCTACTGTGCTACTGTACGTGACACTACTTCAGACTTATACTATATTTATATTACTCTCAACTTCCTCCTGCAGTACTTTATCTGTGATCTGCTGTCTTTATTTTAACCTAATCCTCTTCTTTTTTCACAGGAGTGAAAAAAGTGGCCATCGCTCAGAAGCACATGGAGGCTATTAAAGTGGCCCCTGCAGGGGCCGTGGCGGTCCCGGTGAAGGCTTTCAAAGAGCGGGCGCTGGACCAGCCTCTGCTACAGCAGGACAGAGGGGGAGCAGCAGCAGGAGGAGGAGGCGGGGAGGAGATGGAGGAGGAGGAGGAGCAGGCGGTGGTAGCAGCCGTGGTGGCGCCCCCTAGTCACGTCAAGCAGCTTGTACCTCAGGCGGTGGTGGACAAGCCTGTTCTGTTTGACGAGGACAACAAGGTGGCCATGCAGGCCGATGAGTTTGGAGAACAGAACAGACAGCTCCCAGGTGCGGTATTCACCTCACCTGGGGCTTGTATTCACCTTAACTGGGCCAGTACTAGGACACCTTTTCGAAATATCTAGCCGCTAATTATCTAATATCTAACGGCTAACTGATGCTTATTATTGATGCCGTATATTTTAAAAACAGAGCGATTATGGCACAATTCTACAAATGTTTTCCCACCACTGTACTGAGGGACACTACACCATTGAAAATACATAGTGGCTGTGTGGAGGCCTAACGGGGGTCTCGCTGGTGTTTTTCAGCTCCAGTAAACGTGAAGGCCGAGAGTATACAGATGAAGGCCCTCCCGGTACCCCCCATCCCGGCGCAGGTGCCCAAACCCATGGAGCCCCACAGGGTCAAAGACCAGGTCCCGGTGCAGCTGCCTCCTCACCACCAGAGTGAGTTCACCTGAGGGGAGGGCGGGTTAGACCGGGCCGGCCCGGTCAGAGATGGTTGATCAGGAGCGGTCGGGTGAAATGATTAACCTGCAGTGGATCTCTGGCGACACCTTTTTTTTCCTGCAGAAACGATACACGCAAGACCTCTTCCCCACATGTATGTATGTATGTAGATGTAGGATTTTGCAACCGCAATCTTACGTTTTTGTCTTGGCATTAAATTACATGAATAATAAGAATACAAAGGTCTTGTAATGGAGTACTGCTGCTTCAGGAAAGCCCTGCCCGTGTGCCGCTCCTGTCCTGCAGGCATGTAAAGAAAATTGGCAAATTCCTAAGTCATTCGTAATTGTAAAACATATGTGGGGAACAGGTTATTGTACTTTTGAGTTTCAGGTTGTTTTGTGTCATGCATGTGTTTGTGTCTCAGTTTTAACGGTGTGATTTACCTCCTGTAGTGGACGGCGCTCCATAGGTTTCTAATAAGGAGCGAGTGAGGATACTCTGGTCAGTGGCAGCTGAATGGTGTCTGGTTCTCTCCCCCCTCAACTCTTAATCCATTTCGGACGTTGTGATCCAACATGTCCTCCATGAGTGTGGAGCTCTTCCCTCCTGAGTGTTGTATGATGTCTGAGGACATGATTGGTTGGTTCTGGGTGTGGAAGTGTGGCCGATGAGGGGAGGGCAAGGGGGGAGGGGCTTTGTGGGACAGAAGGCCCAGCTACAGATGAACCGGGAGTCCAACAGAACCTGTGTCTGCCTGCTTTCTGCTCTGCTGCTCCCTCTCCGCTCCTTCTCTCTCTCTCTCTCTCCAGAAGGTTCCATTACTCTCACTCCCTTTCACTCTGCCTCAATCTCTAACGCATAACCCTTCCCTTCACGAAAAACTGAAGGGAGATGAGATGTTCCTTTTAAAAAAGCAAAAGGCAATACCTTGTCTTTTTTTCCTCTCTTTTTTTAAAACAAGAACATCTGCCTTTTAAGTGCTGTTTTTTTTTCTTTTTTCTTCTTGACTCTTCATTGGCTGCCTTAACTCGCTACTGCCCTTATCTTCCTTCAACCTCCCCTACAGAATGGTCCATCCATTCGTCCTACTCCTGCCTCTAATCATCCCAGATCCAATCACTCTTCCTCTGGGATTGCTCTCTCTCTCTCTCTCTCCCTCTCTGCTCTCTCTCTCCGCTCTGCGCCTGCCTGGCTCGCCCTCTGACGAGGCCCCTTCTCTGCGTCCTGCAGGCCGCTTCTTTGATGAGAACGAGTCCCCCGTAGATCCCCAGCGCGGCTCTAAGCTGGCGGACTACAACGGGGACGACGGTAACGTGGGTGAGTACGAGGCCGACAAGCAGGCCGAGCTGGCTTACAATGAGGAAGAGGATGGTGATGGTGGGGAGGAAGACGTCCAAGGTGAGCCAGGGCAGCGGGTGGGAGGGGTAGGGGAGGGACGGACGGAGGGAGGGAGGGGGTACTGCTGGACCTCCTGTTGTCCAGGAGGGATCTGTTGTCCAGATGCATATCCATCATTCCTCTGTTGCCACCCCCCTCCCCTACCCTCCCCACCCACCCTTCATCTGTCCCAGGATCTCACAGTTCCCACTTGGGCTCCCCCCGTATTCCCTTACCGGGGGGGTGGGGGGTGGGGGGGGAGAGCGAAGCAAGCATTGTGATGAACCACCCACGTCTCTCTTGCTTTCAAAAAGATTAATTGCAGAGCAAAAAAAACCTCAAGGTCAAACCGGAAGGTGGTTCCGCTGCTGTTTAACGGCCTGCTACGGCTACTGTGCTCTGTGTGGGCTCGCTAAAGAACTAAGACCCCCCCCCCCCCTTCTTCCTTATTATTCTGGGTACTACCTAACCCAGGGATGTGAGGTTCTGTGTTCTCGTCACCACACCCCCCCCCCTCGTGTGTGCGCCGATCCAACATCTGTGACCTACATCTAGAGCTGTAGATAAGAATAGCCCTCCGTGTTTGTCTGCGTGCTCCTTGAAAACGCCATGCATGTCTGATCACCTTTTTTTGTTGTTTGTCATGTGTGATTTGGTATTGTGTCTGTTCATCTTGAGTATGAGTTCAATCATTTGTGCTTTGATGCTCCCTGTGATTTTACATTGTTTTACATTTATTTTAAGAATTCATATATATATATATATATATATATATATATATATATATATAGAGAGAGAGAGAGAATTTTTTCATTCACAGAACACCACTGCTCTGGTTCCAGTCATTCCCATTTTTTGTGTGTGTGGACTGCTCACAAAAGATGTGATTTGGTTTGGTTTAAATGAGGACATTATGCACAGCATGTTTTTTCCAAGTATTTTTAGTGATTTTTGTCAATTTGCATTTTAGTATATATCATGTGAAAACATTCCCAAACTTGGGTGAAAAGTCCATATTGTAAGCTTAATATAATTGTCAGAGCTAATAATAATAATACACTACTCAACATGTAATACCTTTTTTATATTACTTATATTTTATATTACTATAGTGGTATATATATACTATATATTACTCCCTTTCCCATTAGCCCTGACGTTCTTGTAGTTGGTGCATGTGTCTGGTACCACATCGCTAATGGTCTGCCTGTTCTCTCTCTGGTTCCAGATGACGACGACCGGGACCTGCAGGGAGGCAGAGCGGGGGAGTATGGGAAACGCCATCAGGCTGCCGACATCCTCTAAAACCAGGTCACCGTGCCGTTATTCCACTACTTACCACGAGGTCCAACCGCAACCGTCCGCCACGCGGCAAACCCACACTCTTTCTGGCAACGGTAGCCCTGGACTTCACTGTGCCCGAGAACTTGTCGCGTGTGGTTTATGTTCATGAACTATATTGGAACACTGGACGCCAAGACCTAATGAAGGAGTTTGTTGAAACGTACCGATTAATAAAGAATGGCGTATGATTGCGACGCCTTCGCAGCTGGATAGATTTTTTTTCTTTTTTTTTTGATAAGTTTACGGGTGTCTCTGAGGCATTGTACAGGGAAGGGTTGTTTTTTTTTGTTATAAGAATAACAATGAAGGACTGTTTTGTTTTTGTCTACGGTAGCCCTTCTTGCTCAGACCTCAGCGTCCGTTTCTTTCTTTTCTTTTCCTGGGGAGTGTACCGATGGATCGGTTTGAGTCCAACGCCACTTTGAGCCCCACGCCACTCAGTGACTTGGGAGACACGGAGGGCTCTTCCAGCACTATAATAATGGGAGCAGACAAGTGTATACAATGCCAAGAAGTCTGCTTGTGACCGAACCCCCTTTTCTTTTTTCTTTTTTTTTGTTTCCGAGACACGCAAAGGCACTACTCAGTCTGTTTTTATAGAATGCTATTGCATGATTTAGAAATGTTTTGTTGATTGTCAAAATGAGCAAAATACTAAGGCTTTAGCAATACTTGACCAACATTAGTATCCTCTGTGATGTGCGAGAACAAAACAGCACACAAGGACCTAACCGACATCTGTGTTCATTAGCTACCTTGTACATATGTAGTTGAACCGTTGCCATTTGTATTGTAGATATGTTTTTCTTTATATTATGGGAATTTGGTGGACATAAAATTTTGTTTTGTGTAGCCATTAAAATTATTTCTCATGGGAAGGCATATTGAATGTAATTTAAATTGGTGATTATTCATGTCATTTATCACTTATGAAGCAATGCCTCATAATTGATACATGTAGTAGGCCTACTTTTTCCCCAAAAATATACTTATTTGTATTTATATGTCTATGTTCTGTCTGGCCTCGTCGTGTGGTGCTTATACATATAAATCTATAAACATGCGCTTACATTGTGTAGATGAAATATGGTTATTTTAGAATATGTAGCAAATACACAGCTGTCTTGGTTATTCTTGCAACAACGTTTCCTTCACCCAAACCGGATTTGTGAGCTTTGGTAATAGCATCCTGTTGTGCGGTTTGCAGGTAATCCATTGCAGTGTTCCGAACCTTTTTGGGACTAAGGCACACCAACCAAAAATTCAAGGCATGCCAAAAGTTGTAATTGACTGCAAAACAATCACATTAACTAGGATATGTATATATTAGCAAGTTTTGCAATATTTCACACACAGCAGACTGTCTACTAGTAAATCACAGGCTTGTATAAATCTAACAGGTGATTGCTTTATTTGTCAAAACAAATGTATTGAAATGGGGGCAAGAAGTGCATTGCGTGCAATAATTGCTCTATAATAAAGCAATGCATAATATATCTGAAATCCCACAAAATGTCATGGCACAGTAGGCTCTTAGAAATAAGACAGGGAGTTGCATTATGTGTGCACAAATGTGTGTGTATATATATATATATATATATATATATATAATCAAGCAAAGCAAATTATGTATAAAAATTCCACGGCACACCTAGCCTTGTCTCAAGGCACTCATCAGTGGTTGGGGAACCACTGTGATGTTGCTGGCCTGTCTCCGGGCCTTTTGATGCGAGGTAAGGGGGTGTGTCCGTGCGAAGTAAGGAGGTGTGTCCGTGCGAGGTAAGGGGGTGTGTCCGTGTCCCATACGGGTATCTGCCTCGGAGAGAGTGGGCAGAGGAGGCGGGAAATGGCGCCTGGTAACAACGGAGGATCATCCGGACTCGGCCTCTGAGCAGCGACACCGTGAAGGCGGACCGGATCACGTAAACAACCCGCTGTTTGTCCCATGTTGTGGCGGCGGCTGGCGGAGCCCGACTCGTCTTACCTCTGCTCCTCGGCTGCACTGCGGATCACGTGTGTGTGAGTAGATCACACGTCGTTGTTTTGGTCTCTCTCGTTGTGTGAGCGCTGCTCGGCGTGGGAGAGGAAAATGTTTTCATCTGGTGTCTGTTCACCCATGCTAGCCCGGAGCTATTCGGCGAGAAAAAGAAAAAAAACGTAATATGGTTGGAAAACAACAACAGCCGTGGCGGGACGAGGCTAACTCGGTGTTTTACCACCACGTCGGGGGTAATTACGACAGTAATTGTGGTTATCGGGACTGAAACGCTAATCCACGGACCCCCGGGTCACTGGGTACTGGGTAGCAGCGTCTGAAAGCAAAGTCAATTGGTTAGCATGTTAGCTTCAGCAGCCCACAATGCTCCCATCATCCCAGCCGGAATGTCACGTAACTTCACTACTTCTGTCAGGTTTCACCACCTCGCCGGTTGATTTAATATAACGTACCGTGTGACTGAACACTACCCCCGGTACATAACGTGTAAGCGCGGTGTATTATTCGGTGGGTTGGATCGCATCCCTTCCCCTCTGATTAATGACTTGATTCATTTCTCGACGCTAACGAGTCACCCGAACAGGCGACTTGTGTGACACATGTTGCAACAATGCTGAAATATATCTCGATTACACGGACGTTACACCCGGTGGTAACGTTTGTATTCTGCGTTCAAATGCTAAGGAAGGCTTTGATGCTAAACTAGCCACTAGTTGTGTACTGGTCCTGTTGTTTTCGTGTTGACGACTTTCTCCTACTGTCTCGCCGTTTGATGATCTTTTAACATAGGTTGTTGAAATGATCACATGTGGGTTTAGCCCCCCAAAACACGCCGAGATCCGACACACAGCGGCCCACATACGTGTACTTCATTGATGTTCACTGAACTACAGGCGCTAGCTGACGTCGACCCCGTCCGCCTGGTCGTCGCTGTGTGTGTTTTATTAAACGTGACATCCCACAAATCAACGCGTTGTTTTGTGTAGATGCGTCTGTGGGATAGTTGTGCATAAATCTGTATGTATATATAGTGTTTTTTTTGTTTTGTTTTTTTACTTGTGAAGCGTTTCTCGTAGGCTGTTGAGAAGGCCCCGGTGGCTAATCATAGCTAAACATGGCTAACTGGCTAAGAGGCTTGTGTTGGCGTGAACGCACCGTTTCCCGCTCACTGGTTGTACCTACACGAGCCCTGTGTGGCTGTCCACACACACACACACACACACACACACACACACACACACACACACACACATACACCACGCCAGGTGTTATGATGCGGACACCCAGGCACATGTCTGATGCCATGTAAATACATTTTATTTTGCGTTTCTCATTTTGTAAACAGCATAACACATTTTAAATGCCCTAAACGCAGGGTAAACAAACAACATATTTTGCACATGTGAATCTTGCACTGGACACTTAAGTCACTTGGGGGACAACAATGTATGGTTTCAGTAATTATTTGTATAATTTACATTTCTTACTACTCGTGTGTGTGTGTATATTTTTTGTAGTTTTATTCTTATTTTAAATGTGCATCTTTTTTTTGTTGATCATATTACTTACTGTCCTGCACTTTCTGCTGTGACAGCCTCATTTCCAACCTGGAGTAAATAAATAGCTTATCTTCAGTTTTCACTCTTAACTAACTAATCTTGTCAACTTCTGAAAGACACAATGCATTCGCGCATAGTTTTTAGCTGATTAAGGTCTGTAAGATCAATCTATTGACACTAAGCTCCTGTTTCAGAGGTGCGTTGTGTGGAATGGGGTACAGTGCCGCATAGACCTACACACCGTCTTCTTCTGTTTGCAGATACATCCCTGTGGAAATGTAAACCAGATGTAGTTCTGGTGCAGGCGCTGGATATGTCCAAACACATTTCCAGCTAGTTGTTACATAAACCCAAAAGGGGTTGGGCTTTGAAGGAAGATTTTTTTTTTGTAGTAAATACTGGAGAACAATTAGTTTTTCTTAACATCCGAGTTTGTCCATGTATGTATGCATGGTCACCTTGTTGTCTAAGCCTCTACATGTAGATGGTTTGCACCTAATCTGTTTCTTATTAATTATTGTATTTATGTTGTGTAAATGCAGAATTGCGGAGATGGGGTTTAGAAGTGGGAAGGATGCCAAGATGTGCTGTGATGTCAGTGAAATGGGATCCTGAATGCTACCAGATGTTGGCAGAGGCTTGCACTAATACTGCTGCACTACTACAGCACCAGACTAGTACCACAACATTACAAGTATCACTACTACACCACCGCAAGTAGACAGACCACTAGTAGATCTATAGCATTACTGCTCCACTGCTATTACTACACCACCACTAGTATTACTACCCCACTACTCTAGAAATCCACAGCATCACCAACCTTTTCTTTATGAATGACCCTTTCAGCATTCTACTCCTGTGTGATTGTAATTTTATTTTGAAAGTGTCTAACGTGTTGCTTCCTCTCTCTCCCCCTCCCTCCCTCCTTCCCGTGGTCTCGTCCAGCTGTACATGTGACTGCTGTAACCATGAGGCTGAGAATGCGTAAAGCATCTCAGCAGTCCGTCCCAGTCGTGGCGCCCCGCCCCTCGCGGACCAAGCGCAGGCATTCCGACGTCGAGGACGACACGCCCACCAGTGGTGGGAGGGGCCTGCTCTCCACCATTAAGAAGTTCATCAGGGGGAACGCCGTCAAGGTAACTTCCGCCTATGGCGCAAACCTGTCTTCCCCTAAACAAGTTGCAATTGGCACGACTTGGAAAGGGCCTTCATGGGAAACGGAGTTTGTCGAACAAGGAGCAAACTCCTGCCTTTCGTTCCCAGCTGCACCCAGTTACTGTACACGGGCGACAGGATCGACAGTCGAGCAGAGAACCGTTCTCCTCTCACCCACCTGTTGTCCTTGTTGAGAATGTAGTGTAGTGTTGGCCAGGGTGCTTTTTTTTTTTCCCAGCTGTAATTCCAGTGTGCATCGGAGCGCAGTGTCGTCTTTCCCGGGCTTACTGGAACGCTGCAGCTCGTCCGGTGAGCTCAGGCATCATTCTAATTTTAGCCACTGGCTCACACACAGTGGGTGTGTAGCAGCAACAGGAGCAAGAACTGGTGGAAAAGTCCTGCTTGGCTGAAACTCTTCCTCGCAGACAGACTCACTGCATACACTACATTACTCGCCCTTCCATTCGACGATGCGTGAACTACAAACATGGAGGAATGTTTTTTTTGAGAATGAGGACAACCTCAGAGATGGCAGATTGAATTTAGGAGCATAAAAGGCACAGATGAACCAAAAGCGCAATATGTTCATCAAAAACAGTGTTGTCATTATATAATATCCCACCACAAAGGTGATAGATATTTCCTGCCTTTAGTGTTTTTAAGATTATTTCTGTGAAGTTGAATTCACAGTATTACAATGCAGTGTTAAAATGAATCAAGCCATGCTGTTACCCAGCGGGCAGCCATTTGATGCCCAGTTCAGACTACTTTCTAAACTGTTTCACTCATGATGATTGACGACAACAATAACAACAACAGCAACAACAAAGACTTCTAGTGTGTTAACACTTAACACACTAGAAATGTTACTTTGGAAAAAATCTCTTCTGATCTTGTTTTAAATCCTACCTGTCAGAGTGGATCAGTCCTGTACTACTCTAGTAATGACAATTGTTGCCTTTCGGTTACTTTTAGTCTATTGTGGGATTCTTACTAATTCACCTCAGCTGTCTATACTTCATACGGTTGTTTCCTATTGGCTCCTTTGCCATTGGCCAACAGCATTATCTGGCGTTTCCATTGGCTTGACGTACCAGGTGCAGAACCTGTGATGTGGGAATGGATGTACAGTCCGACCACCATCATACTGATGCGACAAGGAAGCGGAACTCTGATTGGATCAGGGCTCGTCTCTGCTCGTACAGTATAGCTCAAAACATGAACCACGCAGAGATGTTTTTTCTCTACATTGTATTCCGATACAAGCAAAATAACGGCTATAATATAAGGTTTCACCCGAAGATCTCATTAATTCAGTGTGGGAGCTCGGTGTCTACACACTGGCGTGTATTGCTCTCACGCCCTCTGCAGATCAATCTCATGCAAACACAGTAGCACATAACCCTGGCCCTGTCCACCTCTGGTGTCCTGTGTCCACATATATCCGGATGGTCCCTGGCATGGATTACTCTCACACTTGCCATTAAAACGTGAGTGCCCACGGGCCTTTCGTGATTGTATTTCCCTTCCCATGGCGACATGTAAATCACGGCGTATCAACAGTTCCGCTTCCGCTTCAGCTCCTGGCCAGAAGAATTAATGGGCATTTTATCCTGCTGTCCATTTTGGCTGACCCCAGATAAGATGGCTACCTCCCAGATGTTGGACTTTAAATCCAATTAAAGTATTGGGGCCAGCCCACGCAGTACTACACATGGGTCATGGGTATCATCGGGTCTTGGCAATGGTCGGGGCTAATGCTCATGTTGGTGACGCGTGTGTCCTAGAATGTCATCGAGCGCTGCACCGACCAGTCACATGGTCATACGGTTGTACCCCCTGGTTTTTGTGATTTGATCCGAGTTGCGTCTTGGACCAGCATCTTCAGCTTTACAGTTGTGATCGGATCAGATGAGATTAGTCAACGGTGAAGGCCCATGTGTTGTCTTCACCTTGTTTGGGGTTTTTATAGAAGGATACAGTGTGTTTTCCTTTCTGACAAACCTAGCAAGGCTCCACCATTCAAGTTGCTAAGACATTATCTGCAGATCTTTTTAACCAGGAGGTTGTTAAAGGAAGTTGAAGGCGTATGTAATTTAACTATACTCGTGTGTTATACTTTCTACTAACCATACTTTTCTTTATTGTTACAGGTCCAACAGGATAGCCCAGCCAAGAAGGCACGTCTCCACTGTGATGTGGACAACAACCTGATCTCGTCCGCCCCAGCCGGCAGACCCCTGGCACGGCCCAGCAGGAGAGGCCCCGCCAACGGACGTAAGTGGTGCTGCCGGCCCTGGGTGATGCATGGGTCACACTTCATCCCTTTGTGTTAAATTTTTTCCCCATGGGAAAATGCGGGTGTGGGAGGAAATGGTTTCTGTCACAATTGCTCTGCTCAAGATGGAAACATAAAATATAAACACAAAAATACAGCACAGCAATAAACATACGCAGAAAAACATGCACATATATACACAACAATGTACATTTAAAAAAAGTCAAATACAGCTAAATATTTTAGTCAATCGTTCACTATTACATTTTTTGTAATCCAACGGTCCATTTCCTGTTCCCCCAGAGACCAGCAACCATGACAGAAGTAAGGAGAAGACAAACGGGAAGCTGGAGGAGACCACGGCGGTGGAGCTCCCCACCAGCCCGCCCCGGACCACCATCCTGGGAACCATCTTCTCCCCGGTCTTCAACTTCTTCTCAACAGCGAAAAACGGTACTGGGTCACAACCACCGTGGACCTTTTCTCAGCGTTCTGGCCTCGACTTGTCTTAGTCCCCTCGTTTCGCCTGTTCACTTTGTTCGTGGCAGGGCATGTCTTCTGTAGTAGTACAGATTCACCAAACTAATACAGAGAGTGAGTAATGCTAATCTAACTAATGGCATTACAGCGATCGTACTGTGGAACGTAATGCATTGAATCTGGACAATATATCAATGTACAGCAGTGATAACCTAGTAATCTGTCCGCCTGGTATTAATTTGGCAATCTGTTTTGTGCCCTGTTGATAAGCTGGTAATCTGTCCTGTTACAGTGGTAGTAATCTGGTAATGTGTTATGTCCTGTTGCTAGTACTAGTAATCTGGTAATATCTCCTGGTGTGTTGAGTGTTATGGCCTGTTGCTAGTAAACTTGTTATTTGTCCTGGTGTTTTGGTAGTCTTGTATCCTGTTGCTAGTAAACTGTCCTGGTACGTTTCTAATAATCTGGTGTCTGTTGTGGTAGCGCCAGCAGGGTCTGACTCCCCAGACCAGGCGGAGGAGGTGGTGAAGCAGCTGGAGTTGGAGCAGGTGGAGGAGATCCCCATCAGCACGGCCACGTCTGTGCAGGACCTCCCCGGCTCCACCTCCCTGTACCCCACCGGGCCCCCGCTCACAGCGCTGCGGCCTCCCCTCGCCTCGGAGGCCCCCCCGCTACCACCTCCTCCACCCCCTCCACCCCAGGAGGAGGAGAAAGAGGAGGAAGCGGGAGAGTTGGAGCCGGACATTGACATGCCGCCACTCACAGGTTAGGGCTGAACGACATGGTAAAAAAATCATATTGCGATAATTTTTGACAGATATTGTGATGTTATTCCATTCTACTATTAGTGGGAACGATCATTTTTGCATCACAATTTTCATTTTCATGATGTGACATTTGTTGGGGTCTGTACCAAACAAACATGTTTTCTTACATCTGGAGAAAAGAAAAGTGTAGGCCAGGGCATCTCTGCAGCACTACAATACATCATTTGTAATGGTGTGATAACATTTACATTTACACATTTTACCCTTATCAAAAAATTGCAGCTCCTGCGATTTGGTTATTGCATTTGGCCGTATTGAGATTTTGATAATATTATGATTAATTGTTCAGGTGTTGGATTCTGGAAAAACCTCACTTTTTTTCTCATGAGTTAGTAGGGATGACTGGCGATAAAAACGATAACTTCTGGATTTTTCAACCTGGACCCCATTTTTCCATCATTTTGGGTCTAACACGTTTTTTTAAATTGGTCCAGTATTGACCGAGAAACAGCCGCAAAACGTGCCCGTCAATGTACGTCCTCTAAAACTGCTTGTTTTTGCCACTGGCAGGCTCAGATTGTTAAGTGTTCGACAACATTATGGAAAGGATCCCTACAGAGAAATTACCTTCTTCTTTACCTTTCGCTTGATCCGGTCTGTTTGTTATTGTCTCTAACCAAGTCTCTCTCAAAGAGAAGTCTCACTCTGAAATCTCGTGAGAGTTGAGCTGTTGCAGGAAGAGAACAGTGGAAACGTGAGTGAGAGTTGGAGAGACGAGTGCCGGCAAGAGTTTGGTGTGTTGGACTACAGAAAGGGTAGCTTAGTGTTAGACTGTGAGACTTCGCAAGATTTCAGAGCGAGAATTCTCCTCACGGGAGACCTGGTTAGACACAATACAGAACCAGATCAAATAACTTAATACTGTTGTCAAACACTTATTATTAACAACAATCTGAGCCTGTCAGTGCCAAAAACAAGTACTTTTAGAGGACGTACATTGACGGGCGCAATTGCCCCAAAGGGTTACAATGCATATACGTTTTGCGGCTGTGTTCTCGCTCAACACTGGACCAAAAATTGTTGTTCGCATTCGTCGGTTAGACCCAAAATGATGGGGGAAAATGGGGTACAGGTTGAAGTTATCCTTTAATATTGATGCATTTTATCCAGTGGAAAACAAAGTTTAACACATTTAAATGCCCTTTTGGCATCTTCTCCCTTCCCCTCTAATAGCTCCAGGGTCCATTCCGGACACGGCCTACTTGGGCGTCGCCCCCACTACGATACCAGCCGAGCCCAGCTACGAGGAGGACTGGGAGGTGTTTGATCCGTAAGTCTGGTGCTACCGCTGTCAATCATATTGCTTTAGTGTTAAGAAAGAAGAAGAAGAAGTTCAAAGATGTTTATTCATTCGAATGCACTTCTGTAATCGCCTTTGCGCGAGCAAACTACGTACTTCAAACTATATCGACATTTGGCTCACGCCAAATGCTCTTCGGCAGAATTGGCACAACAAAGTAATTTTGACTAATTGTATTGATAACGGCTGTTTTAGTGAAGCCAGGAGGTTATGATGGTTTGATCACCCAGACCGTTATTGTCCTTTTTTAAAGGGTCCCTATTTCACCCACCAGGTGTGAGTTGATCAGCCGTTACGAGCCATTTTGAAATCTGCCCGTTCGTGACATCACAGGTGGCAGTGTCCACCCAGATGTATGATAGACAGATCAGCCTACCAACCCAGTAGGCTGGTTGGTTGATCGGTTGAATACGGGTCCTTTAATTAGTGTGTGACGGTGTGGTAACGCCTGGTGTATTCTCCCTGTGTTGTGTGTTTTTAGGTATTTCTTCATCAAGCACGTTCCTCCTCTCACTGAAGAGCAGCTGACCCGCAAACCAGCCTTACCTCTGAAGACACGCAGCACGCCAGAGTTCTCCCTGGTGCTAGACCTGGTCTGTACACTCACTCACTCACTCACTCACTCTTAACGCTCTCTCTCACTGCATGATACAGAAGCCAGCCTTGCCTCTGAAGACAGATGGCATGCCCAAGTTTTCTCTGGTGCCAGACCACACACTCAGTCTATCTGTTGACAACTTAAAACATGTTACATTTCAACAAAATAAGAGCTAACGTGAACGCACTCTGCACACATATTCTCACACATACTGCACACGTTCTCAACACTCACTCATCAGCCTGACCTCATGCAGAGTTTGTACTCGCACACACTCCTCCACTACATAATACACATGCATGATGCACTCAATTCACCGGTTCAATTAATTAATTTTTCATAGCCGCTGGAGATTATTATTTCATTGGTTTAAATGCAACCGCTACATTGCTATCGGTGTTGCAAGGGATGCGGCCTTAGAGGAAGTGATGTCGTCCATGTAGTACTAATGGCAATGTGGGTACAGTATGAGACCCTGTGATTTTCGCTGCTACAGCTGCTGCCAAACAGCAAAGAAACAGAGATAAGAGGCTTCAGCTTCAAAGACAAACGCCATAAAATATGTTGCCATGACAACCAGCAACATGCAGAGCTTGGTAAAGCATCGGTGTAGAGATTTAAAATAACGGGACTGTTGTCCAGAGAGACCAATAAGGCATCCTAATTACCTATATTAAGCATTGGCTTTGTTTTCAGTTTTAAATGTCTTTTTGTTTTTTGTTTGGACTTGTCTTTCTGCAGGACGAGACGTTGGTCCACTGCAGTCTGAACGAGCTGGAGGACGCAGCGCTTACCTTCCCTGTCCTCTTCCAGGACGTCATCTACCAGGTGAGGCGCTCAGGGTCCCTTCATGGTCCCACTGGTGGCTTCAGAGAACCAGGGCGTTGAGGCTCTCAGGGTCCCTCCATGGTCCCATTGGTGGCTTCAAAGAACCAGGGCGTTGAGGCTCTCAGGGTCCCTCCATGGTCCCATTGGTGCCTTCAGAGAACCAGGCCTCTAAGTGGATCACCTGTCACAATTAATTCATTTAATTTTACAATACACAAAGCCCAAAAACAAAACAGATGGTTGTGGGCTCTTTTTTTAATTTATTTTTATAGTTTATTTTTGTCACGATGCTGACGGTTACAAAGCAGAAATGGGAACATAAAGTAATTGGTTAGACTTTTATTTGTACACTTTCGGAATGAGGGTGTCAGCATAAATGGTTCATGCTTTGTACCCTACTAGCCTGTCCCGGTATTCCAGGGTGGCCTTCCGTGACGTACTCTACAGTACTAACGTCACAGACAGTGTCCCCCTTTCAGCCCGGAGCAGTGGAGAACTTGGTAGAACAGGAACAATGGAATATTTTAACGTTTCCAATACAAAGACCAGTTTTCCCCCTCTGTTTGGTTATACAACACATTCCAAATGTGGCAAATGAATCTGGGATTAATAGTACATTCTTCAATATGTATGTATTTATAAATGCGTGTACTAATCTGTTCTGGGGACATCGTCGGGGGAGGGTCACGTATTTATGAGATTTCTTCATGGCGGTACAGTGAGATGTGTGTGGTTAACGGTGGTATTTTTGTGCAGGTGTATGTGCGTCTCAGGCCGTTCTTCAGAGAGTTCCTGGAGCGCATGTCCCAGATCTATGAGGTAACCACCACACGCGCCTCGAGGAGCTGCAGTTGAATTGGCATTTTGTTTTGATTCGCAGTCGGTTATCGCGTCTGATCCTGTTGTTTGTCGTGCTGCTCAGATCATCCTCTTCACGGCCTCCAAGAAGGTGTACGCAGACAAACTGCTCAACATCCTGGACCCCAAGAAACAGCTAGTCAGGTGGGATGCAGCCTGCTGCTCAGCACACCTCCTTTAGAAACCACCAGTCATTCATTATGCTTACATTAGGCCCTGATCACACCGTATTTTGTCATTGTTACCAATGGGGATCAAGCGTTTTGCCCGCTGCTTTTGCGTTGAAACAAGAGGCCAACGTCATTGTAGGTTTTGTAGACCTTCCATGTAACGGTTGCTTTTGCAAGTAAAAAGGCTTCAACAAAAAGGCAGTGCACCTCGCGTTTTACAGCCTGCATCAGTCTTCGGTGTGAACTGCAACGTACTCATGTTTCCGTCTCCGTGTTGCTGCACCTCCAGGCACAGGCTGTTCCGCGAGCACTGTGTTTGTGTCCAGGGGAACTACATCAAGGATCTGAACATCCTGGGCAGAGACCTCTCCAAGACCATCATCATTGACAATTCACCGCAGGCCTTTGCTTACCAGGTGCGCTGTGAACCTCTGAAACTCTGTACACTGGCGAGAAAACGCCCAAACTTCCTGAGTAGTCGCCCGGTTGGTATAAAGACGCTTTGGTATGTTGGCTGAACTGTCGAGACGGTTAAATGTTTAACTGAAGTATAGAAACCGTGTAGAGATAGTGTAGATCTAGTGGGCAGGATATTCTAGTGGCTACGGTTTTTGACTCAAACCCCAATGTCCAATGAATAAGATGCCCTGACCCCTACCAAGAAGTAACTGAAATATGTTAAAGTATGGATATGTATATGGGATTTAAATGTTGCTGGTAAACGTGGGCAGAAATGTGAATGGGTAGAGCTGGTTGGTAGTTCAGGAACAACAACAACATCTAGTTGTCATGGTGATTAAGCCCTCCCCTCTCCCCTCAGCTCTCCAATGGCATTCCAATAGAGAGCTGGTTCATGGACAAGAATGACAATGAGCTCTTGAAGCTGGTTCCCTTCCTGGAGAAGTTGGTAGAGATGGTGAGTTCCTCGCATCTGGGCAAGGCTGTAAAATACATCAAACATTGTAGACGTAGTAGGCCTAGAACCTTCTGAATGCTCTGGGCCAGATGTGTACTAAGAGTATTTGACACTGAACTCGCATATTCTTAAAACATTTTTTTTGTCTCTCTCCAGAACCAAGATGTCCGCCCACACGTGCGAGAGCGTTTCCGGCTACACGACCTGCTGCCCCCGGACTGAGCGCGGGCGGTCACCGTGGTAACAGGACAACTGTCGTCAACAGCAGACATGTAAAAAGCCCTCCTTCAGACAAACTCGACAACATTACCATTACTGTTAAACCATCGGCCCCGGTCCTTCCTTCCCACTTTTGTTTTTTAAGCCCTAAATGATTTTAAGACTAAACATCATCATCATGATGGTGAAGAATAAAAAAGATTTTTAAAGCCAGGGATGGGAGGTTTTTTCTTTTTCTTTCTACCAACGAAACGAGGAGGAAAAAAAATGAAATCAACCTTCCTGGAGGAGCTGCGTGGACTCCTTTTGTTCTCCCGTTGCCGCGGTAACAACTGTAAACAGATTCGAGGGGAAGACCACATTTTTAAAGCGACGATCTCTAGCTCCGGCTAGTCCTTTTCACGCCAAAACCAGCCCCCCCCCCACCCCCTCGGTGCTCCTCCGCTCGGTGAAACAGACTCCAACGTGGACGACTTGTTCGTCTAAAGGACTGCGATGGACTGCCTCCATGTCTCACCTTTTTAAATGTGTAGTAGCCTCTAAGATGTCATTATGCATTCCTCTACAGCTGAATTTTGCGTCACTTTGGCTGCTGGCATTTTGTTTTTAGTAAAAAAAAAGAAAAAAAAGAATACGGTTTGTGTATAGATGGGTGGGGTGGGCGTGGGTTCCCTGTATGGTCACATGACTCTAAACGGCATGCCGAGGTTTGCCCTGCCGGTGTACGGAAGCCGGGCGCGCTCCAACCATAAGTAACACATGATGGCTTTCTAATTAAGAATTGGCTTGAAGTCTGCTTACCTGAAACACGCAACAGGTCACAAAAGGGCATTCATTTTTAAAGTGATACGTGTCAAAGTTAAGTTTCTATATATACTTTTTTTTTGTAACAGTCTTTGGTTTGATATCAGTATTGTTTTCTGCTCCCAGTCGTTGTTCAGCCCAGCGCTAGCGTTCGACTAGCGCTCTCTCTCTCTCTCTCTCTCTCTCTCTCTCTCTCTCTCTCTCTCTCTCTCTCTCTCTCTCTCTCTCTCTCTCTCTCTCTCTAACTTGATGGCTATGTGTTTGTAGCTCTTGGAGATGAACTCCTGTAGCACCTCTCTGCCAGTATGTGATGGAGTCTGGCCAGGCTGTGGACCGGCATCTTCTTCCGTTAGCCATCTCAACTGCACCTCCCCCGCTCATCTGGCAGTGTCCCTTCCCTGTGACCCCGTTTTACTTGTTCTCCAAACGCCTCTTTATTATTATTTTTTTCCTTTCCTATTTCGAATGCAGTTTTACGGTGTGTTTCTGTTGACAAACTGCAACTCTATGAATGTGTTTCCGGACGGTGTGGTTTTAGTAACGCTGGGTGTCCCTCTCCACGGAACCCTCGGGAAGGCCTGAGGTCGCTCCGCCATGATGTGAGGATTTGTTTTTGTTGGTGCTGGAGGCGTAACCTCCGCCACCGCCGCCACCACCACCTCGACTCCCCATGTTCCCTGTTCTGCCGTGTTATGTTCTGGTGTCGGCCGGAGACGGATGAAGCGCCGTAGAAACACTCCAGGAATCCCCTTGTCTTCGCGGCCGTCGGTGCGTTGAGGTTACAGTCCGTTTTAGTTACACTGCCACACATCTCGGTTTAACCCCCCGGGGTGTCGGTAGATGAAGACAATCAAGACCTCTTGTGTTGAGACGGCTAAGAGCTGGAGAAGTACGGTGCTTGGTTTAATGTCGTATAGAGTTGGTGTCCATGAACAAAGAAGTATGGCTGCCCTTTTTTCCTTCTTCTGGGCTTGTGGAGCTCAAACGGCTCACCGCCCGCCTGTCCATGCCTCTCCTAGCAGAACCGTAACTCCAGTCCTAACTTGATCACTCCCTGGGCGCTGCGTGCGTGGGTGTGTGTGTGTGCGCGTGTGTGTGTGTGTGTGTGTGTGTGTGTCGAGACTCTGAATGTAAGCGACGCAGGGAGTTGCAGCTGAACGCTCCTTCATTCTCCACGGCTCATTGCTCCCTATTTCAGTTTCAAAGAGGAACGAAACCCGAAAACCAACAGCGCCACCTCTGGTGAAACGGTGCTGCACAGTTTCCATTTTCTAATTGGCTGAAATTGGTGCAGAGCGATGCCATTCACCATATGAACTAAAGCATGGACATCTGCTGGTGCTAATGGTGGTGTTTGGCATCCCTGTTGTTTGGTTACTCCTTTAAAACAGATTTCATGGTGCAGGGCTTGCCATACAGACCCTGTGCGTTCGACTAGGTGCGTGAGTGCAGAGGAGTTGACATTCAATTGGGGTTCTTTCAGGGGGTCCCACCTGTTGTTCCTTTACGAGTGTTGTGTTCCCCAGGTGTGGGAGAGATGGTGTAGGGAGCATGGTGTGTGTTGTGACCTGGGCTAGTTTTATTTTTTTCCGAAGGATCAGTCAGGAGGTGTTTTTTGATATTTGTCATCCAGCTCATTTTTATGTGCATTACCATTTGCATTGTACACTTGGGTGTTGTACAATAACAAACTGATTTCATGTTTTAAAAAAAACAACCTTAAAGTAAGGAAACTCTTTTTTGTATTTTTTATTTCAAAAGGCATGTCGTATCTACTTTTAAAATGTATTAATGAAGATTTAACTTTGCATAAGATGGAGTGTCTTTTTTTTCTTACAAATATCTGTACGTATGTTTAGTTTAGCACAGTGTCACTAAACTGTTTAACCTAGCATGTAGAGAATCAAGCTTGCTATACGAGGAAAGTCCTGGTTAACTTTTAATCACGGCACTTCTTTTCTGCAGAAAAAAAAGCAATCGTGTTAAAGATTTTTTTTTTTTTCCCCCACCCCAATATCTGTTAAGCCATTTTACTTGCAGGAAATGCTATTTGTGCTAAAGATGTATTTAAAAAAAAATGCTTAAAGACATCTTTCTTGGCCAAAAGGCTATGCTATTGTAAAGTGTATATACAGTTACAATGAATTTCTGAAACAAAGTTTTAAAGTTAACCTCCTGTGTGCTTTTGTCTTCATTTTGTGCATGATTGAACTACTGAACTTGGCAGAGACTTTACACTGAGAACAAACTTAAACGGCAGCTGAAAGCTACAATGGAAACTAATGGTGAAATGTCATGGCTGTTAAGTGTTGGCGGAGGTTGATTTAGTGATACTTTACCTTGACCTCAAAGGCTCCACATTCGCTGATCTGCTCACATAGGTGCTTCTTTCATTATTATTATTTATTGTTTTAATAGTTTTATCAAACTATTTCCCCCGGGTTTAATAAAGTAATCTGAATCACAATCTTGCCAAAACAGCCCATTGTTAAATATGCCTACTATAATTTATTTCATTCATGAACAATAAAACTCCCTTAATTGAGTTAACTCTGTTTAAAGATGCAGCATCTTCAGGCTTACTTAACTACACTGTTATTTTGTTAGTATCTGTTTATGGCTGGATGGGTCTGACACGGTCTAGTGGCGCGTCTGACTACGGATCAGAAGGTTGCAGGTTCGACTCCTGTAATTTTGGTGGGGGGGTGGGCCTGTAATTTTGTTGGGGGGGTGGGGTTTCACTCAAAGTTAATCTCATCGTCGTAATTGCGTGTTTACAACGAGTTGGAGGTGCTTGATGATGCATTTCCGGACAAACTAATGACTGCAACAACCTGTAACTACTTCGTAGCTTCTTGGTTGTTATTATCACACGCAGGATTTTCCTCAGCAGCAGATGTCAGGGGATCCTGTGTTGTCTTGAGTGACCGGACTCGGGTTTCAGACAAGGGCCCTGAGAGGAGCTAATCAACACGGGTCATGAATATTTCATCACTAATGGCCCAACTTTTTTTTCCTTTTATTTTTTTTAAGGCGAAATCCGTTCCCGGGTTTAGCACCTCGTCCGTCGCCGTTGGCCTTAATTACGAGACTTTAGAGCAGGAGGTGTAGCGTTGCACGCAGGACATGTGAGTGGTGTCCGAGGTGCTTAGTAGGCCAGGTCAGTCCACGCTAGATCACCGGCTTGTCTTCTTCTTCTTCTTCATCATCTTCTTCTTCTTGTGCATCCCTTTGAGGGAAAAAAAAACAACGGAATACCTTGACGTGATCGGATGGACAATATTCAGAACAAAAGAAAAGGAGATATTTTTCATGATCAAGATGAAGCTGGTGATTTTAAAATGTATCAGCTTGCGTGAGATGAAAGTGTTTTCTCATTGGACGGGATAAGAAAAGCGGATATTTATTCTTTTATTTTATTGTATTTTTTTTATAAAGACTTTTGGAGTTAAACGTCGAGAAACATGTGGTCCACCCCTACTATTTGTATTGTGTGCATCCTCTTTGGTAAGTGTCCCGTTTATAAAGACAGCTAAAGGAGCTGATATGTTTGACATGTGGTTTTAAGCGACACAAGAGCACATTTTAACAATTTTGCTCAATAAAAATCCTAAAGCCTAATGTATCAATAATTAACTATTGTTAAAGTATGCCTGTTGAATTCAAATCACATAGCCTCAATAATATCCTCAGTAGACCATGCAAATACATACTATCACAAATGTGTTTATTTTATAGCCTATGTGTGTCCTCTATGTAGTCGTTTCTGAATTGCTCCTTTTATAAAAACAAATTACAATAAAGTATCAAGTACGCTATTGATATAAATATCCTATCTATATCTCTATTCCAGGGGCGATTCTAGGATTTTACATTTAGGGGTGCTTTACATTTCACTACATCATCTACAGTGGTTTATTGTGTAGGCCCCCTTCCAGACACGCGTTTCTTTCAAACTATTGTGTAGGCCCCCCCTAACCGTTTGGATGAAGCCTAAATAAAAGTGGTTAACTTAATTTTAGTGTGCCCTATGTATGCTCTCCTCATCTGTCAACAGGCACCGTCTGCGACGTCAAGGAGTGCTCCCTAATCCAGCCGACACTACAGGGGGAGATCCTGCGCCTTATCGATCAGATCCACTCACTGACCAGAGAAAACGAAGTGGTCGCCGATGATAAAGCAAAGGGCAGCAAGTCGAGGTCGCTGAACTCCCACAGAGGTGCTTCGTCCCGATCCGGACGAGACCCATCCCCGTTGGACGGTGTCGACTTGAACGCCTATTATAGCGTCCTGTTCAACCTATATTCCGTCTTCATGCCGCTGTTGAGCGAGCGATTCATCACCAACCTTCCCAACACACTGGTGTGTATTCTGTCCGGGACCCCGGAATGTGGCCTGGAAGGCGAGTTAACGAGGACGGTTTCTCTGGAACTTGCTAGACCGTTGCTGGCGCTTCTCTCATTCATGAGGTCCGAGGGGTGTACCCCCCTGGACACGGGCTCGAACAGCTTCACCAGGTCCTTCTTGAGGATGGACGAGGCGGAACTCACCGGGTTCCAGGAAATGCTTATAATGGCGCTGTCACAGGTACCCCTGTCTGGGACTCTGATGTCGGCTATAAGTGGACTTTTGGACATGGTTGTGTCGTATTTCTTCACGATGGTGACGACAATAATCCAAGTCCCCATGGACTATGTCCAAATTGGTTTACAGTTTGGAATTAAAGTTCCTTCGCTTAATGAAAGTGAGCAATGCCAGCAAGGTAAGGAACGCCCATAAACATATTCATCCATGTTGTCTTTCTAAAAAAAAGAAAGTAAACTATTTTATTTTCTTGCTCTGCAGGGAATCTAAAGCAGCTCATTATGTGGTAAGCAGTCTTCTTAACATCAGCTAAGCATTTCTCATCTAGTTGTGTGTTTAGAGTACATTAAAATATACTCTAAACACACAACCTGGGACCCTGTAAACACATAGGCTGCAGGTGACATATGCTCTCTCTGCAGGGGAATGAAACACAATGTCAGTTGGTCCTTCGGCCCCTCCATACTGGACATCTTCCTCGCCCCGGAGCCGTCTCTGTGCAGCTACCCCGGCCCAGAATGCACCAGTGCCAATGGGCTCTACAGCACCTCTGCCGCCCCCGCCTCCGTATCTGTCGCTGGCAATGACGACCAGAACAACCAGGATGACCAGCACGACCAGCACGACCAGGACGACCAGGACTACCTGTTCCGGTGCGACCGCCACAACCTCGCCGTCTTTAATGAGACCATGTGTGCCGACGTCTCCGCCGGCCCGCCGGAGGAAGCCTCTTCCTCGCTGGCGGTGTTCTGCCACGCACTCAGCCAGCTCAGCCCGGCCCAGCTGGAGCACGTCTGGGACAACACGTGTCACGCCATCCAGGCGATGATGTCGCCCATCCTCACCCAAGCGCCCGACTGCGGCACTGGGGGCTACACGCCGCCGCCGCCGTCGCCCGTCTTGCCCCTCCCCCCCTCGTTGCCGCCCCGGCTCGTCAGGGCGTCTCCCAACCTCAGAGTCCTGGTCTGTAACTATGCTGACTGGTCGCAATTTGGCGAGATTGTGGACGCGGGGGTGGTGAGCTTATGCGCTGACAATGACCGCAGCGCGTTCGTGGAACAGGTGTGCGACAGCCCGCCACTTGTGGCCAAGCTGCTGTCGGACCCCAGCAACCACTGGATGTGGGGCTTCTGTGGTAACTGGTCATCGAACCCAGGGATGCTGGTCAGCATGTTCTGCGTCTACCAAGGCTGGATGGCCCAGCCAGATATGCTGCCGCCCGCCTTGGTGGCCTTCTGCTGGAGCCTGGACAGCGGCAGGCTGGAGCAGATGGTCTGCGAGGACGTGGGCCTCTACACCCTCTTGTTTACCAACCCGGAGAACTCTGCTCTGATTCCCAACTGTACGCACCTTGCCCCGGTGCTGCTGCCGCAGGAAGACAACCTCAACGCGCTGGTGGCCGAGTCCTGCCGCTACTCCGAGTGGCGCGACGTCACGCTGATCACCATGGACGTCATGTCCCTGTGCACCCGCATCGACCCCACGCGCTTCGCCGCGGAGGTGTGCGCCAACGCCACGTTCCTCAACGCACTGCTGCTGAACAAAGCGTACCAGTGGCTGGCGGGGCACTGTGCCGACGCGGCCCAGGAAGCCCCGTCCTTGAAGCCTTCCCAGTTCTTCAACATCTTCGACTGGTGTGACTACGAGACATGGGACAGCCGGCACGTGGACCCCTCGGTGGTGGGGCTGTGTTGGCAGCATGACCGGAGCAACTTCACCAAGCACGTGTGCTGCAACTCCACACTGTTTGACAAGCTGGTGCAGGAGCCCCAGAACGAGTGGCTGCTGACGGCGTGCAGGGACAGGGACGCCGCGGAGATAATACCACAGGTCTGTTGTTGTTCAAGGTCAGCGAACTGCTTTTATACTGGAGGGTTGCTGGTTGAATTCCTTTCACTGTGAATTTTTTATTGCATTATTACATTACATCCATTGATGGTTTGTTACACGAACCATCAATGGAAGTCGTCCATTGAAACTGTTTGGAGAAAAGGGCAGGCACCTTCAAAAAATACTTGGCAGGTGATTGGATGAACCATCTGTCTATCACCGTCTATCACGGGCTAACTTCAGCCAATCAGATAAATTAACCATATGACGTAGAAGAGCGAAAACATCTTTTCCAAAGCCTTCGGTGCCGTTCTTTGCTCTTCTTTCAGTGAAGAAATACTCTCCAGTTCAGATAAAACAGATGCTATTGCAGCATCTACGCTAACCTCTTTAGGAGCCACCATTGTTGTGTTCAAACAAACGGTCGCTTCTCGCTGTCGTCACACCTAAACCACGCCCGTAGCTGCCATTACTTCCTCATAGGACGCTGGTTGGTCTGAACCACTGTTGGTTCGGCCACAAGTGGATAACTTGAAGCCTGGCAAGATGGATTCTCGCGTGAATGTGATCTCATGAATCCAGCTGCCTCGCAAGGTAACATTTTTATGGACAGGACAGTGAAGATAGACAGGAAAGTTGGTTGACAGAGAGAGGGAATTACATGTAGCATAGGACTGCAGGTCGCTATTAAAGCTGGGTCTCTATGAGGTGTATTGTCAACTACATGGTTAGCACACTAGCAGGTTGAGCAACCGAAGGCACCGCCCATCCTCGCTTCCTCCTTGAGCAAGGTTCCTACCTGCTTCAGAATAGCTAGTTGTGGATTTTCCATGATTGGCACTGCTATCGGTGGTGTGAATGTGTGTTTGCATGTGATTTTAAATGGCCATAGTTGCTAGAAACCATATGTTTTAACCATCCCTAACCAATACAGCATATGTTTTGTATTCTACATGAGCAGGTTTGCAAGTACTCGGAGTGGACCAGGCCGATCATCGTGGATATGACTGACCTGGCGCTCTGTGCTGAACTGGACCCCTTCAACTTCACCACCAAGGTGTGCTTCAACGGCACCATTCTGCAGAACCTGCTGGCCAACTTGGACAACACCTGGCTGCTGCAGCACTGTGCCAACGTGTCCCATCCTGGAGGGCCCGTGGGCGGCTCCGGAGGTACAACTGGAGGAGGAGGGCTGCTGGGCTTCAAGCCCTCCGAGCAGTGCCAGTATGCCAGCTGGGGCATGGCGCTCCCGGACGTCACTCTCTTGGCTCTGTGCTGGGACTATGACCAGGCTAACTTCGCCTCTTCCGTCTGCCACGATGTCAGCCTGCTGGCCACGCTGGCCCAGTATGCGTCCAGCACGTGGGTGAGCCAGCTGTGCGCCAGCTACACCAACCACAGCACTAACGCCACCGGCCCCGGGGAGAGCCAGCCCTGTGTGGCCCGAGAGCTGGTCAAGAGGTTCAACTGGACCTGCTCGGCCGACATGACTTCGGTGTGCCGGCCAGGGGCCGGCGTCACGGCCACCCTGCAGGTGGTGCTGCGCTGCTGGGTGGAGAGCCTGGGGCAGCGGCTGCAGGGGCTGTCGGCCCTCAACCAGGCGGCCAGCGTTGCCGTGGTGATGCTGTTGGGGCTGGAGGAGAGTCAGCAGACGTCGCTGCACATCACGGAGAACATCCGGCTGAGCGTGCTGGAGGCCATCGCTCTCTACCTGGAGAGAGAGACCAACTTCAGCAACAAGAGGGTCCTGCTGCAGTGCTTCGGGGTAGCGCTTGTATTACACATACACACACATACACCTGCATGCATGTGCACACACACATACACACACCACACGCACACACACACACACACACACACACACACACACACACACACACACACACACACACACACACACACACACACACGCTGCAATAAGATCAAATTAAGTTGTAAAACCATACAACTTTGCAAACCAGTAATGACATTGCAAAATGTATTTTTATGGAGACTTAAATGAACATTAATTTAAGATGGATTGTGATGTTAGTTCTAATGTGCTTAAGAGTGGTGGTGGTAGTCTAGTGGGTAAGGAACAGTGCTTCCAGACGGAGCACCAGAGAGTCATGGGTTCGATCCCCGGGTCTGCCACCATTGTACCCCTGAGCAAGGTACTTAACCCTGAGTTGCTCCAGGGGAATTTCCCTGAAATAGTTAAGTAAGTCGCTTTGGATAAAAGCGTCAGCTAAATGTTAAGACATACTGTCTTGTGTGTTCTAGTGTTATTTACATATATTGAAAAAAAAATACTAATAATACAACTAAAATGTCACATTTGAACAAGCAAATGATTGGATTAATTTGCAAATGAATAATAGATTGGTGGTTGAGTGGTTAGCAAAGTTAGAACCTAATCCTAATACTTATTTGTCTTCTAGCTTTCATTCAAGACTGTGTGTGTGTGTGTGTGTGTGTGTGTGTGTTTCCATGTTTCCCCCCCACAGAAAGTACTGACCAGCCTGATGCAGACAGGAAGAGATGTCACCAGTAAAGGGTCCTTTCTCATCAAGGTGATGTATAAATCACTGTGACAACCACTAACTCAAAGTCTGCGCCCTCCTCACTTCTAGGGGACTGTCTTGAGCCCTGTTCACATTGGTCGTATTTAACCTCGAGTGACATCCAGTCAATTGTAATTTACTGTCAGGGATCGCAATTCTCTGTAAATCGGCCATATTGGACAATAACTTATAAGTAAATTAAAGTCAAAATTCCATATGTACATCCAAGGATCTTTTCTACTCTTACTTCCTTACTGTAGAGCAGTATAAATGTAATGATGCATTAACCTGAATACTAGTTCTATTTAGCTATTTGGCACAGATACACAGTAATTCAAGTATTTCATTATTCCCATGGTGGCTGTACATTCAAGTGAAATGTGCTTATCCTTTACAAAGACACACAAGGAAACACAATGACACAATGGCCATTGGTAAAACTAGTGCAGAGCAGGATATGATTGGATAATACAGCAGGAGACTGTATGTGTACCAGGATATGATTGGATAATACAGCAGGAGACTGTATGTGTACCAGGATATGATTGGATAATACAGCAGGAGACTGTATGTGTAGCAGGATATGATTGGATAATACAGCAGGAGACTGTATGTGTAGCAGGATATGATTGGATAATACAGCAGGAGACTGTATGTGTACCAGGATATGATTGGATAATACAGCAGGAGACTGTATGTGTACCAGGATATGATTGGATAATACAGCAGGAGACTGTATGTGTACCAGGATATGATTGGATAACACCAGCCAGCATGTATTGATCTGTCTTTATTGATTTGATCAGGAGTATTTCCGGATCTCTCTGGAGTATCTGCGTGCCGTGCTGCGTGAGGTGGACATCACCATGGCCCGACAGATCCTCCAGTACTACAGCCGCAACAAGAACACCCTGCAGGTAAACACACACGAAAAGCACACCCTCTAAAAAGGACCTTAGCAGACACTTTCCACCGAGGGGACTCTAAGAGTGAATGCAGGTCATTGAAGAGCAGGTAGGGGTTAGACTCCTTGCTCAAGAAATATAATGAAAAAAGGTTCCCAGGACTTTTCAGCTGGGAGATGAATGCCCAAGGGCAGCAAGGGTCCTTAGCAGCAATTAGGTTGGTACATGTTGGACATGTTAACCTTTTTCAAATCATACAATGTAGCTACTTTTACAAATACAGACCTCTCCTCTGGTTAGTCTCTGATGAATACACCATGTGTCTCAGGTGAATACATGATGTTTCTCTAGTGAATGCATGATGTCCCTCTAGCAGGCGGTTTCAGGTGATGATCTCCTGTCTGTGTGTGTTTCCCAGCTGACGGATGACTATTTGTCTGTCATGGTGTCTGTGTTCCTCCGTGTCCACCTGCTGAATGACAGCAGTCTCTTCCCAGAGTTGGCTTCTCTGCTCCCCTGGGCTTCCCTGGCCGACATCAAAGCCCTGCCCCCGCTGCAGGCCAATGACAAAGTGTGAGTGGCGGCCATCTTGTGATTCAGTTAGCTTACTGACTTCGTCCAAGTGACTTAATGACCAAGTGACTTAATGACCAAGTGACTTAATGATCAAGTGACTTAGTGACCAAGTGACTTAATGAACAACTGACTTAGTTACGTAATTTAGTGGCTTAGTGACTTAAAGGGGAACTTTATATCTCTATCTATCGGAATTCGGGATATAGTGTGAAAAACGGCTGCAGTTACCGATACTCTCTGTGTCTCTGGGGCGCAGCTCAGCGCAGATGCTGAATCTTACCCCAACTCCGTCGTCGACAAAAGTAGCGGGGAGATCTGGGTGCAGGCAACATGGAGGGAAAGTAAACATTGATAATTTGTATATACTACCCACATTGAAATGACACAAAGCCGGATGAAAAGCGGCGAAGTTCCCCTTCAACAACCAAGTGACTGAGTGACTTAACGACCAAGTGACTTCAATTACAGGAAACGTACAAATAATAATATAAAATGATGAATGAAATAACAATTTAGTTCTACTGAACAAATACCATTACTTTCAAAATCTTAACACAGCTGAATTGAATTCACGACAAGAATTTTTAAAAAGTGTGTGTACTCTACACCTCGGTCCTTCCAGAAAACAGTTCCATCATCAGAAACCAAGCCCCACAGGAAACCAGGATACACTCTTATTTCCTAAACTGGAAGTCTAAAATGAACAAAAACAAAATGGAGACGGCTTGCCGTCTGCACAGTCTACATCCCTGAGCTTTAAGCGGGTTTGTTCATGTACGGCATGCTAAATGGAACAGTTACTTTATATAATCTTTGTATCTCTGGCAGCACAGGAATGGTATCATTTATTAACACGGTTTACAGACACCCTATCTGACTCCCTGTACACACACTAAACACACCGCTGGTGTCGGGATCCCAGCTGAGGCTGTGTCTCAGTGTGTCGTGAGGTGTTGGATGCCATGAATTATAGATTACACGCTAAAGAAAACTCAACAGGTGACCGGATTTAAATCTAGATAATCCTAGCTCTTTGTGTTGGGTGTTTATGTGTTTATTGTGCAGTGGGTTGATTGTAGCTTTGCAATTACAACACACATTTACAGTGATTGAGGAGAAACATAGGGACAACTGACTTTCACTCGACTGTTTGGCAAATGTGCTGTATCTAAAGCACACATATACACACACGCCACACACTCACACACACACACACACACACACACACACACGTTCGGTGAACGATGTCCCTTCTCCCTGTCCAGTCTGGAAATGATCAACATAAACCTGGACCTCATGTCTGTGGCCCAGCGCCAGGCGTTTGGCCAGTGGTTCAGCCGGGCCATGGCGCCGCTCAACATGACCAACGCCGCTCCCTCGCTCATCAGGGACACTGGGAACCTGATCGCCTACCTGCCCTTCCAGAGCTTCCAACACCTCTCACCTGCTCAGGTAACAGCCGCACGGCCAGCTCCTGACACCTAGCTGCCGGGGGAAACCTGAAGCGCTGATGCTTGCAGATCCATCATCCGCCGGCGCCAGAGCTGGCGGAGCTCGCTGTCAGAAGGCGGTCAGCGGGAGCGCTTGGTGATGATGATAATGATGGCGTCTCTGTGTACATCAACACTATTGGGCCTGGCGTTGATGCGGATGATGTTTAATAAGTAAAGATGGGAACGGGTGAATTAATAATGAGCCTGGGACAGAAGCGGGTCGGAGCTGAACGGATGTGAATACAGGTGATTATTAGAGAAGGTTTCACGGTTAAGAGATTATACTACAGTGTGTTACGGATCAAAGGTGTCATGCTAATTCTGTTTGGATCATGGATTGGATCAATAAGATCTTATGAGAAACCCATTTAAGTGAAGGCATTTCTGCCTCGATGGGCCTCAGTGATGTAATCCTGTGTGTTTGTGTTGTTACAGACAACACATTAAGCAACATTAAACAATGAAAATAATTTGACTTTAGCATTCCAACCATACATGATATTGATCATTAATGGGACAGCGCTATCACAAATCAAATCCTAAAGGATCATATCTCATCTCTCCTGTTGTACCGGTGAACGGTTCATACTACTGAAGCTATGAATACAGATTGACTCCATGTTGAAGAAGTTTCAGTCTGACACTATGATTACTGAGAGAATGGACCATGTGAAGGGTTACCAGACATATTCAAGATGTCTTCAAGATACATGAAGGAGTTACACAGGTTTTACAGACAAAGAATGACGGGAGGAGTGCATAGGGTGGAGAGGAGAGGAGAACAATGCAGTGTGTGTCCGTCCATATAGGATCACATTTATTATATATGATACCGGGCTGAGAGGATCAATAGCTGGTAGAATTGCAGAATGTCACCTGGTAAAGGTCAGATACCAAGCAGTGCATTTCAAACCATCAGACCTATATTACAATATGTTGCAGTCATTTAGCAGTCTTCCATCCAAAGCGACTTACAAGTGAGGCGGACGACACTCAAAGCCTCCACCGCATCACCGCAATTCAATGTTCATTTTCTATGGCACTCCTACACTTTATATTTATGATATTTAATACTCTTATTCCCATATTCAGTCTCTGGAACTGCTGCTAGTGTTTTTTTTACTGTTATGTATATTTTTGTTATTTCTGCTATTTTTGCCCTTATTTACTTTTTAACAATTTCATATATTTTCTATGCCTACTACGTAGCAGTAGAATTTCACTGTTCAGAATCACCCTGTGATGTACTGTGCATTTGATAAATAAAACACTTTGACAATGAAGTGCAGCACTACCTAGTTTAAAAAACAACCACTGGAGAGGGTCAGAGCCACGCGGTTGGTCAGTTGTTCTGACTTCATGTGTTGCTCAGCTGCTGGACGGGCTGGAGGTGCTGCAGAGGAACACGCTCAGCGTCATGCAGCAGAACTTTATAGCTCAGAGCATCATCGGTTTCTACAGGAACCTGACCATACAGGACTTCATCAGGTAGGACACACACACACACACACACACACACAGACACACATTCAGACACACACACTTACACACACACATTCAGACACACACATTCAGACACACATACACACTCAGACACACACACATATTCAGACGGACACACACATGCAGACGGAAGACTTAAGATCTACTGAACTGTGTGTGTGTGTGTGTGTGTGTGTGTGTGTGTGTGTGTGTGTAGGCTGGGGAACCTGTCCTGCCTAGCGGAGCCTTCAGACCTGCTGCTCTACCGAGACTCTGAGGTGTTCCCCGTCATCAAGAGTCTCATCACCACCTGCGCCCGACACGGCTTGTATCTGCCCAGTCACATGGTACACACACACACCTGCTCACACACCTGGGGGCTTAGAGAGAGAGAGAGAGGGGAAAAGTGTCCATCTCTCTCTCTCTCTCACACACACACACATTGTGTGTGTGTGAGAGAGAGAGACGGAGGAAGAGAAAGGAGGGAAGAGAGAGAAAGGGTGACAAAGGGAGGGAGGGAGGAAGGAAGAGAGAGATAGTAGAAAGGGAATGAGAGTGAGGGAGGAGGAGAGAGAGGGGAAGAGAAGGAGGGAGGGGGAGAGATACAGGTATATGAGGGGAGAGAGAGAGAGACTGTGTGTAATGTGTGCACTTGGAGTGCGTGGGTTTGCATTTGTGTATGCACGTGAATGCAAAAGTGTATGTTGTGTATCTCTCTGTGTTTGTGTCATAATAGAGATGGTCTGTATGCATTGAGAAAGCAGCGGGGTATTAAGACCGTGTTTAGTATTGAGATGGTTACTGCTACTGGGAGATCGTATATTCATTGAATTGTATTTTCCACTTTCCATTCAAAATTTGCAGATTGATTTTTTCCTGAACCACACCGATTTGAGATCCCCAGCCTCACTTCCTCCCTCTAAACTGTCCGATCTGGTCCCCTTCCTGCCCTGGCTGGGCGTGGACTTCTTGCAGGCACTTAGCCAATCACAGCTGCTGCCTGCCTTCCCTGCATTGGCTTCTGTGTCATTCACCGCTACACAGGTAGGCCAGTCCCAAGCTGCGATTGACAGGGGAAGTCAAAGGCTCAGTTAGCAATGTTGGGCTAGCAATGTTCAGCTGGTAAGGTTTCGACCTCGATGTTCTGCAAACCAGGTTAGGCCAGCAAAGTTTTGCTAGTAAAGTTTTGTTTGGTAAGGTTTTGGTTAGCACGGTTTAATTTAGCAAGGTTTGTTTTTGCAAGGTTTCATTTTGCAAGGTTTCATTTTGCGAGGTTTCATTTTGCAAGGTTTCATTTTGCAAGGTTTCATTTTGCAAGGTTTCATTTTGCAAGGTTCGGCTAGCAACATTTGGCTAGTAAGGTTTCATTTGACAAGGTTTGGCTAGCAAGGTCTGGCCATCAAAAACATTCCCTTTTTTAAATACAAACAGAAGCTCCTTTCCTACATGGTAACTGATATTATTTACTGCTATCAGGCAGTCTACCTGTCTGACAGCTGGAGTATAAGTTGATGTCTGATGATGACTATTTATTTGTGCATGATTGGCTTCATTATCAAACCTTAGAGGAAGGGGTGGGGGTAGTGTGAGCTGAACAGCTGACAAGCACCAACTCTGGGGTCAGATGTTATCTGATGTTGGGTAGGTGGGGGCAAGGAGTTTCACCCTGTCTTCAGTGTGAAATGGAGTCTTATTGTGCTCCAGCACCCCAGCTGCTGTCTGGCCTCAGGAACTCAAAGAAGCAGCGTATACAAACCCAGCAGGAGCACAACATGTTGTGAACCACTTACAACCTGTCAGCAACCACTTCACTCTTTCACAGTTCCAGCTACTCAACACATTTCTTTTACCTGTTTTCTTTAATTTTTTTCTCAGGCCAGTGTGATCCTGGACAAGATGCCTTCAAGCTACACTGTGAGCGATGTTTTGTGTTTTGTTTTTATTTGTCATCAAATATTTATTGAAACAACACTGGGCTAGCGTAGTGTAGCCGGAGAGCAGATAGTACAGAGCTTGTTACAGTAACATTTGACCCATGCTTCTCTGTTTTGAAATGATACTGTGCCCACTTTTCATGTTTAACAAGCCACTTCCTCCCTGGTGATGCTAGACAATATTTCATATGGCCAATGCCCTGTGGCCCAGAACAGGTGGTGTAACTGAAAATGTGGCATGAATCAGGAGTAGGACTTTCTGTCCATTGCAAACTCCACGCCGTTGTTCATGCCACACTGCATGAGGGCACCAATTTTTTTAAAACACCAACTGAATCAGCCATGTTTAACTAAATTAGCCAACGTTAAGTGAATTTCCCAATTTTAACTGAATTAGCCAACGTTAACAGAATCAGCCAACATTGGCTGAACTTGCCAGCTTTAACTGAATTAGCCAACATTAACTGAATTTGCCAACTTTAACTGAATTTACCAACTTTCTAACTGGCGGTTCTGGTGGTCCTGTGATCCAGAGCGCCCCTGGGGGTCTGCAGGCGCTGGGCACGCTGGTGGTGGGGCTGAAGGTGGAGACGGTATGGACCCTGTCAGCCAACACGCTGCTGTCCTCCCTGCCTGGCATGGCCCAGAACAAAGCAGAGCTCAGACCGACCCAGGCCAACGCCATCTCCACCAAACTTTGGGTAACACACACACACACACACACACACACACTGCTTCCGGCTAATTTCTGACCAATCAGGGCATCTTTTCCGCGGTTGGTCCGGGGGAATCCATCTTGCCTGTCAATCACAGGTGCGTGAAATGCAACACATCTCAATGGCGGAGAAACGTACAGAGGGAGGGAGCAGAGAGGGAGAGGACTTTTTGGTAGTTTAGTTTCAAAAACTTTCTCTCTTCTGCTATTTCTGCTCTCTCTCTCTTTCCAACTCTCAAATCTTATTTACAGCAGCTTTAATGTGTTCATATAGGACAACACAATGTAAGTGAACGTATTAACATAAAACAACACAACAACATATTGTCTGTGTGCGCGCATGTGTGTGTGTTATGTTAAAGCCTGTGTCGTGTCGTCCTATGTTAAAACATTTGTTCCTGTGTTATTCAGGGCTCTCCTGACGTGGTTAACTGGCTGCCCAAGGTGTCTCCTCTCCTCTCCAGCACTCCTCTGCTCAGCATACTACCCCACACAGCTCTGCTGCTAGCAAACAGCACGCACACTACCACACAGCCCTGGAACACACAGCAGGTCTGCTCCCCATAACACCACTACACAGCTAGTTATAGTCCCCATAACACCACTAGCTATAGTCCTCATAACACCACTACACACAGCTAGTTATAGTCCTCATAACACCACTACACAGCTAGTTATAGTCCCCATAACACCACTAGCTAGTTATAGTCCCCATAACACTACTACACAGCTAGTTATAATCCCCATAACACCACTAGCTAGTTATAGTCCTCATAACACCACTAGCTAGTTGTCCTCATAACACCACTACACACAGCTTGTTATAGTCCTCATAACACCACCACTACACAGCTAGTTATAGTCCCCATAACACCACTACACACAGCTAGTTATAGTCCCCATAACACCACTAGCTAGTTATAGTCCCCATAACACCACTACACAGCTAGTTATAGTCCCCATAACACCACTACACAGCTAGTTATAGTCCCCATAACACCACTAGCTAGTTATAGTCCTCAGTTATAGTCCTCATAACACCACTAGCTAGTTATAGTCCTCATAACACCACTACACACAGCTAGTTATAGTCCTCATAACACCACTACACAGCTAGTTATAGTCCCCATAACACCACTAGCTAGTTATAGTCCTCATAACACCACTACACACAGCTAGTTATAGTCCTCATAACACCACTACACAGCTAGTTATAGTCCTCATAACACCACTAGCTAGTTATAGTCCTCATAACACCAGTACACACAGCTAGTCCCCATACTGCTAATACACACAGTAGCTATGGTACCCATCACTACACATGGTACCGTCACTACACACAGCTAGTAGACTTATGGTCTCCATACTGCCATTAAACATGGTTCAAGTATGCACACTACATCACAATACACCATTCCTCGAGTGACCAAAGAGTTTGACCTGGAGTTGCTCCCAGTTATGTTTAAAATGCAGCAGGAAGAAATACTCAATACTTCAGTCCAACACATCAGAACACAAGATAAGACAGCAGCCAGAAACACGTTTATTTTCTTCTTCTTCCTCTGCAGGCCCAGGCATTATTCAGAGAAGTGATGGAATCCCACCCAAACCTCAACCAAGAACGCTTCCTGTACGGTTAACTTTAAATCTGTGTGAGCTGTGGTCATCTGACACCATTATCATGTGATGTTATCCAAATCTTATGAATGAATATCTACAATGTTAGGTTACAAATTGTTCAGCTTCGGTGTACTTTTATTAATAGGTAGGCTTAGATATTAGCTTGGAGAAGGTGAAGGAGGTTTATGACGTTTATCTATAAAGACTGAAAATGTAAAGGTTTGAGTGTTATATTAAGGATAGCTACAGTCAAGTTTAAAGTTCAAAATGGTTATTCTCAGGTATTGTGTTTCAAGGTAGTTACGTTTAGGTAAGACATTAGGTTAGGGTTTGGACAGGTCTGGAGACGTGTGAATTGCTGTGTGATTGAGAAAGCAAAGGATCATGGGAGTAATACGTTTCACCCTGACCTCCTTCCTGGTCTTGTTGTTAACCCAGGAGCATTGGGACGGTGGGTCAAGGTGTGAGCTGTCCGGTGCTACGGACACTCTTCATCGCGAGACCCTCGGCTTCCTCGGTGAAACACATCCTTCGCTTCCTGAGAGAGCAGCCGACTCTCCTTCACACATCACTGGTATGAGCTCCGTGTTCATACACCACTGATACTGAGAGCTCATTTTAAACAAAGCATGGCTTTCAAAGACGAGATGAAAGAGAAATGTATGTTTTATCTTTTTAGATAAAAAATATCAAACATAACCTGCTATAAGAGCCTCTATAGCAGGTTTGTGTCACGAAATAAAAGGAAGCATGCATAACATTCCAAATTTTCTATTAAATTCCTGACGGCTCAATAGGCCTACACATATTATAATATCTAGTAATATCTAATATCTTCTAATATCAAGGAAGCAAGACTTGTTTCACTCTGTCTTCATGCAACTCAGTTTTATAAACCCAGTTCATCCCCGGTGACATATTGAAATAGCATCCACTGGCAGATAACTGAACCTTGTTGTCCCTCTACAGAAAAACTGTGTGATTGAGGAGCTGTACAATTTTGAGTTCTTCTCTGAGCTGCTACAGGAGATGGGAACAGAAATAGCCCTGGCCCTGCCGTAAGTCTGCCCAGTCCTCAGAAATTGCGGTCTGCAACATCAACTCAAAAAAGTTTGACCATTGACGTAATTTTTCCGAATCGGACCAATGGAGAAGGCACCAATCGCGGAAACAGAGTGCTCACTCACAATAGGCTCTTATGTGAATAATCACAAATACCTTTACCAAACGTGTGTTAGGTCGTATATCGTTATTAATCCATACACATAATCATAAATACCTTCACGAAACAAATACCTTTACTATACACCTGTGTTATTATATCGTAAATCTGTCTCGGACAAATAGTGATATATGACTCATCACTTTACTATTTGATGATGTACTGATCAAATGTTTAGTGATTGCTACATCTGATTGGTACATCATCGATCACGATATTATGAATTATTAATGATTCTGTTCTCATATTCTTGTTCATGGTATTCTAGCACTGTATCTAGTATCTCTGTGAGTCTTCACCTCTGTCCGTCCGTCTGTCTTCCTGTGGTCTACAGGGTGGGCACCATCAAGACGTTCCCTGCAGACATGATGGACACACTGAGGACCATGATTCTCCAGGACCCACAGCCCTTCCTCCAGCTGCCCAGGATCAAGCAGGAGCTCCTGGTGGACAAGTTGGTGCAGAGACTGGTAAAGCGTCGTTCTTGTCACTGTGACATTGTGAAAGACGAAGGAAGGACTGCTTTTAGCAGTTTAGTGTTCTACTGTTCTGTGTTTTGTTCAAAAACCACCAAGAACTTCAAGGCATTTTAGCCTTGATTTTTCGACTGTCAGCTGAAGTTGTCAGTAGGAGATAGAAATCTTATAAAAAATAAATAAGATAAATTAAAAAATATTTGATGAAATGTGCCTTCGAACATCCCATCACACAACTTGGATAGAAATATTGTGACAGAAACAATATGTATGACTCTGACCCATTCCATCCTGTTTGATTTCATACAGTGCTCTAAAGGCAGCAGGACTTTATACTTGTGTTTTTTTGCAGTGGGGCGCTCCGGGATTCAGGAGCTGGTAGATGTATTTCTGCTCTATGAGAAATGAATGAAAAATCGGGAGCGCTGAAATTCTGAATTGTCTTGAAGTTCTGGGGTATTAGCACCGATGTACCAAAAGCTCTCTCTCACGCAGGGCATGTACACGGGGGAGTACACCGAGAAGGAGTTCCACTCTCTGGGTGTCATGGCCACGTTTGTGGTGGACGAGGTGTTCGTGCAGCTGAGGCGCAGCGTCTTCCTCAATAACCTGGAGCTTCTGCAGGGCTTCTGCTACAGCGACACCAAGAGGGGGCAGGTGGCAGCCATGTTGCAGGAGCCAGGAGTCTTCGGGTACAGTGGTGCTCCTATACCTTTCATCCATGAACAGTTTGATACCTACTGCAGAGGCATTTAGAAAATAAAAGCCCCGCCTTGCCTTCCCCTCCCTAGTATTTTAAGTCAACCTTATGGACCATAGCGGGCAGAATAGTCTAGTAGTGGTTGGGGTGTTTGACTCCCTAACCACTGTGATCACCAATGTCCATCCTTGAGCAAGATGACCACGCCCTACCTGCTCCTTGAGGTCATGAAAAATTCATTGTTACTTTGGATAAATAGTGTCTGACGTTACTAAATTTGGAATTTGATCATCCGCACTTACCAACCGACAGATAACTAATGAGTGAAACCAGTTTAGGCCAGTTGAGCGTGGGTGGAGGGAAAACATGGGAGGACTTTAAATCTGGAATTGTGTCCCACTAATGTACTGTATGAGACAACTAGGAGTGTCCCTAATGTGTTAATGTCTCCCGCAGCCCAGTTCACACCTGGACCAAGGTCACCATCGGTCAGGTGGGGCGATTCCTCTTCTTCCTGTCCATGGGTACACTACAGCAGATTTCCCCGGTGAGTTCACGCCTTTATTTTGATATCCATTAGAAAATGGCTAGTCACCTCTGGAAACGTCTAGTCACTTCAGAAAATGTTTAGTCGCCTCTAGTTTTCTCTATGGATATTCAGTTACCTCTAGAAATGTCTATTTTCTTCTATAAAAGGCCTAGTCACTTCTGAAAATGTCTAGTAACTTCTGGAAATGTCTAGTTTCCTCTATAAAATGCCTAGTCACTTCAGAACATGTCCATAGTTTCCTCTATAAACACCTTGTGGACATGTCTGCCTTGTTGGCGATATTTGAAGAGTTGATTGTTCTCCGAGAGTGTGTGTGTGTGTGTGTGTGTGTGTGTGTGTGTGTGTGTGTGTGTGTGTGTGTGTGTGTGTGTGTGTGTGTGTGTGTGGGGGTCCAGTCGCTGCTGAGCCTGGTCCATGTGGAGAGGTTGTTCCTGGACCAGTCCCAGTGGGAGGCCACTGAGGTGGGGATCCACTGCGTGAAGAACACCCCTGAGGACGAGAGGCTGGCCTGGTACAACAAGGAGCAATATGTCCTCCAGTACTTCCTGGGATTCCTTGTAATGACCTCTATCCCGTGTAAGCATTTTGAAACGTGATTTTTAATCTCTCAATTGTTCTTCTCTTTTACTTTCCTATTTGTTCAATTATTTCGTGTTATTCTGCAATTTTCAATTTACAACATTGTTTTGCATTATTTTATTCTATATTTCATTCAATTCTAGTATTTTCTTTATTTTATTATTTTTGTATTATTTTATTCTTTATTATTACTTTATTTATATAGCACCCTTTAAAGCAAATAAAATACTTGCATTGAATGAAATGAACGAAATATAGAAAGAAATAATGGAAAATTATCAGCATGTAAAATGAAACGTGTAAAATGCTTCTCATTGCCTCTGCTTAGCCCCCGTGGTGCAGCCCGGCTGTGAGATCCTCCACACCCTGGCTCCATCTCTGTGGCCCGTCAGCAGTCTGACATCCATGCCCAACAGGGACTTCTCCAACTGCCTGGAGCTCATAGGACAGGACCCCTTCCTCCAGAGATATCAACGCAGCCTGCTGCTGCAGAAGGCCAAAGAGGTGAGGCTCTGTCGGCCATTGAATTAGTGCAGTGTAGTCTTGTCTGCCAAGTGCTCCTGACTGTGTGTGTGTGTGTGTGTGTGTGTGTGTGTGTGTGTGTGTGTGTGTGTGTGTGTGTGTGTGCGCGTGTGCATGCGCGTGAAGGTGCACGGTGCCGTCTCCTCCCTGCCGTCCACAGTGATCCCCCAGCTGGGAGGTCTGTCCGTCGAGCTCTCCCTGGAGGAGCTGGCCTCCCTCCGCCTAACAGAGATCAGCAGCATCTCCGCCATGGGCACCGTCAGCACCTGGACCAGCATACAGGTAGCGGTAGCACTGAGAACAGCACATTCAACACCCCAAGTCTCTAATTAGGGTCACAGGGTCCTTTAACAGGATGCACTACCTGCTCCGTAATGACCTGTATCTGGTTTCACTGTTGCGTTGGATAAAACCATCTACTTAATAACTCATAGTAGTAATGAGTCATTGGTAATACTGTTATATTATATATTTGGTATTATGTATTCATTCATATGTGGTTAAGTTTAATAAACACAGGTTTGACGGTACATCTTTTAAAATGTGACTTAGACAAAGCTGATCTCTCTCTCTCTCTCTTTGCTTTTCTCATTCTAGCTGCCTGTGCTTTTCTCTACTGTGGTAAACTCTATGCAACTGAGTCCTAACCAGCTGGATTCCAGCACTCTGGTAGCCATGGGTCACATGGTTTGTGGAGCAACAGCCACTGAAATACAAACCTTCAATGCTGTGGAGTTCAGGTGAGAATTCTCATTGTCTTTTTAAAACATGCATCATGAACCACATCACATTATTTTAGTGTTTAAAAAAAACTCTGAAAATCGTTAGGCTCCTGAGAGCATCCTGATATTCACGTTTGCGTTTCTTCTGGCCTTGGCTGGGCAGCGATTGATTTCCAAATATGGCCGCGGCCTTACGTTGTTCAAGAAACTCCAGCCAATCAGAGTGACGCTCGTGGTCTCTTCGCGCTTGGCGAATCCCGTTTCAAGTAAAGCAAAAACATATTATTTTCTGAGAAAAACCTTCCGTGCACATTTCTGTTCATCTTTTAACATCGTTACTCAGTCTCTTTCGGATAAAAACTGTTTGCATTGCTCCGTTGATTGCCCGCCATTGTTTGTTTAATTCAGACTGCGGCACTCCTCGTTCAAAACGCCATTCTCCGGGCACTGATTGGTCGTAGCATTTTGAAATTTTTGGAAAAGGCTGTCAACGGGCTCGAGGCCAGAGAAATAGAACGTGTACTCGCGACATCGGGATGGTCTCGCGAGGCTCATAAATCTCATCTTTCCTGACCAATTGCTCTTCTTTTGTTTTCTTGCATGCTGTGCTACTGTGGCGCCCCCCTGCTGGCCACAGTAAGGCTGTGCTGTGGTTGGGCCGGTTGAGGCTCGCCTGCTCTGAGGAGCAGCTTACTGCCATGGCTACGCTGCTAGGTCATAGCCTTGCCTTCGGTGCCGTCAGTTCCTGGGGCCAAGATGTGTTCATAGAGATAGGCGCTGTGGCTGGTAGGTGCCTCAAAGCTCTGGTGTGATGTAGCCGTTCTGCCAAAATAAGAGATCCCATTACATCAGACAAATACAAGAATCCAATAGGCTGCTGTGAAACAATGATGACCTATGACACTTGTTGTATGACATTTTCACGTCTTGCATGAGACACACTTTACAAATAAACAAAAAAACCTAGTGGTTTATAATGTCAGTGTTACATATTAATGGAACTTTGGTGGTCTAAATGTTTAAAGTTTATTTGTCATCAGAGAACAACGAGTAGAACGAGTAGAAGTCATTAATTTCAGGCCAATGTATTCCGATTTATAGCTAGCTCCACGTAATTGAGTTAGCATGTGACATATTGAAACAAAACTGCATCTGGATCCTACGGTTCACTCCGTACCAATATATAGTAATTACCTTTAGCAGTGCCTGCTAAACGTGGTTCATGTCTGTGCTGAAGTCAGAATGGTGGGTTATTGTGCTTTCTCCTTATCACACATCTATCTTCTCTATGTGTGCAGCTGGACTTCCTGATATGTCCATGTCAGCGCTGGTGAAGGAGCAGATAGAAGGCATCACACCCCTGGCTATCTCACTCATTCCCCCAGAGAAGTTAGCTGTAAGTATTATCAGCGGTAGACATCTTATACAGGATATAATCAGGGGTTCCCAGGAGGTACTTTTGTGCAGTAAAATAAGCCTAAAATAGGCCTCGTCATTACATTACATTCATGTCAAAAGAGTGAGATCATAAACATTTCAAACTTCAAACTTACTAATGATCAAATGGAAACAGACTTGGCATGGTCCCCTGCTACTTATGGGTCGAGAGCCACAACCCCCCCCCCCCCCCCCCCCCCTGTCCTAAATAACTAAGTAGTTGTACATAGTCTCATATTGTATTGATGGTATCGTATTGTGATCGTCCTCTCTGGTTTCTCGGTTTCCGGCGCCCCCTGCAGGTGGTGCTTAGCCCTAGCCAGATAAGCATGTTCTCCTACGAGCAGGCGGTGGCGGTGACAGCTGAGCAGCGTGAGGCAATGTCTGACGTCCAGCAGAGGGCTCTGGCCTTGGTCCTTACGCCCTGGGAGGACAGGCCTCTAGACATCAGAGGTACCTCCTTATCTGCCTGTTTAAACCGCCGTTTAAAGGCGACCCTTAAAGCCGTAGGATGCATTTCTGAGTAATACAGGATATTAGGGCGGGACTGAACGTTGGGAAGAATCGCGAGAGGATGAAGGGATGTGCATTGATCCTTTAGGATTTTATTTACAGTAGTGGGAGTATACTTTGAGGACGAACACTGCATTATTGATATGATTTGTGGGTGTATAGTTGAACTCTGCTCAGACTTGGTGACATCGTCACAAATGACCTTTTACAACTTTTTAGTTGTTTTTAGTTATTTAGCAGATCGTACCCAGTGAACACCCTATTCCATCTCAGACACAACAACGCAGTTATTGTATTTAGTGTTAGGCCTATTGTACAATTTGAGAGACATGTTCGAGACATTTAATATATTTGGTGTAGGCCTACGTAATATAGGCCTATTTTCTATAATAGGCCTATATACAGACAGAACACAGTTCTGTTTCACATTAGTGCTATCATGACTGATTTCCTTCTGCGGACCGCAGGCTCGCACAGGTGGGGGGGGGGGCTTGCTTCTTTTTTTCCGCCTGGGGTGTATCCGAGAACATCAGCATATTACCTGAATTTCCTGTCTGAGATTAATAAAGTATGATCTTATCGTATGAATTGTGGCGTTAGGCCAATTACATCATAATGAGCCTGTAGGCCTACTGACACAAAACCTTTTTACTGTTGCAAATTAGCACTTTTAGTTCTGTCTAGTCTTGCTCTACCTTGATGGATTCCATGCAGTAATGTACAGTTATGTGTGTGTTCATGCATACATGTTTGTGTTAATGTGTGTGTGTGTGTGTGTGTGTGTGTGTGTGTGTGTGTGTCCCTCCACAGGGAGGTCATCGGGGGTGACAGTCAGTCCCAGTCATCTGTGTCTACTGCTGGCACTACTGATCTGGCTGCTGTCCTCTGCCCCTCCCCGCCCTGGCACACGACCTCGATCGCCCCTCTGCACCCAGGGCGACCTCTCTCAGCTTACCATACCGGACCCACCCTACCTGTGCAATACCCGACCCAAACAGCATTTCACACTTTCTGTATTGTAATGCACGAGTGTGTCATTTATTTTGTCTATTGTCCTCAATGCAAATTATTATTTACCTGTAAATAATGTAATCACCGTGGGTTCTCAGAAAGGCGCGACTAATATATAAAGATATTATTGATGATGAACTTAATGTATATGTTTATTTTTCTTGTAACAACTATACAGCAGAGAGATAACCAAAGACATAATATTATGTGATTAAACTCTTAAGAGGGAGCACAATGAAGCTATGTGGTAGTCTAAATACTAAGCACCGTGTGTTTCAAAGAAAGCATGTACAAACAGCACCTTAGATATCACCGGTCGTGTTCATGTTGCTGCCTTCTCAGGGACGCAATGCCACGCCCAGAACAGACAGCAACTGGTTTAAAAGAATCAAATAAATAATATATTTTCAAAACCATATGATAGTTTGGGTTGTAAATCTAGTTTTTTATTATCACAAAATGGTATTGTCTATTTATTGAAAGTCGCTTGGATTGTCTATAATAATATTCTCAGTGTGGTCTCATGTCACCGTTCTGAACTGTTTTCTGTGATGTGGTTTTTGTATTGTATTATATGATATGATTCGATCTATTAAAATGAAATGAAAACCACGACCACCTTTAACGTTGTCCACAATTTCTACACAATTTAATGTAAACCTGTATGTACACACAATATTATTTCTATAGCGCACGACAACAGCAACGACGAATAGCCTATAATCAATCAATAGGCTTACGTTGATATATCCGATATGGTACCTTTGGCAGTACAAATAATCAAATGACCCATAAAAAAATCACAATGACAGGTATTTTATTCTCTTTGTCCTGTAGTTCTCCTGAGTGACAACAGGTGAGGCAGCCCTCTGAACGCGGTGCATCAGGTAACTCGTGGCGTCTGGAAGGTCGGAGTCGTGTGTTCCCCGGGGGGGCCAACCAGGAGCCAACCAGGGGCCAACCAGGAGCCACGCCGGGCGCACGAGGAGTCCGCCGTCAGTGAGTTTGTTGCTCCGCTGACTCAAACCGGCTGGGAGTCGGAGCCTGTCAAACACAACCAACATGGCGGACTGGGGTGAGAAACTAACTTGTTAAAAAAAGCATCGCGATCGATGTGTAATGCCCCAACGTTGAAGTATAGGTGTGCGTCAGGTTTATTTAAACGTGGATTGTCCGTTTTATATGATTAATAATACGGTTCGTCTGTTTTTTTTCTTCTTTCTCTCCCACACAGACGCCGACAACTTCGAGCTGGACGAGCCGATCGAGAAGGCGGCGGCGCAGGATAAATGGGAAGGCGAGGACGAAGAGGACGATGTCAAGGTATCGCCATTGAGAGCACCGTGTAAAATATGAGGTGCTTAACCGGCGTGGCCGTACGTTGAAACCCCCCAATAAGGTCGTCTGGTTGGTGGTCTAATCGCTCGAGTTTGAACGCCATGCTCGCCTGTCAGATGGACTACACACCGCGCTAAGCTAACGCTAGCCCGTCAGATGGACTACACACCGTGCTAAGCTAACGCTAGCCCGTCAGATGGACTACACACCGTGCTAAGCTAATGCTAGCCCGTCAGGTGGACGAGTGTTGGTTGCATGCTAAGCTAACGCTAACTCGTGTGGGGCTCCGGCAGCCAGCTGCTGCTTCTACGGACGATATCTCGGGTTTTATCCAGCCCCTGGTGACAAGTTTATGTTATGTTGAAGACCAAAACGTAACGCCTGGTTGTTGTTCTGTGATTTTGTGGCTCCTTCTGTCTGCCCTCGTCCGGCTAATAAAACGCTCTGTGGTCGTGGAAAGGGAGGTTAGCCCCACATTAACTACTGGGCCTGGCTAGCTTCAGAACCCCCCCCCCCCCATAAAACCACGCAACAGTAACTCAGTTGTTTCTCATTTCACTGTAAAGAAACAGCTGTAGGTGCTGTGGTCCCCATTGAATTAGTTAACTGTTTTTCCGTGCCGTCTCGTTTTAGCTGGCCGTTTGTATTGGCAACGTTAGCTTGCTAACCAACTTTAGCCACTGTTGGATGAAGTCATGATCTGGTGATGACTCGACTGGGTCTGGAACTTTCCTCCCCCCTGGCAGACACATGGGGCTACATAACAACACGCCCTAACCTTGATCATTACCTTCATATCCCTCTACATTGTCCTTATTGTCGCCTAATTCACTAATGGAAAGGGCTGGCCAGGGCTCCACTAGATCCTGTGGTGTTGTGTGTGTGTGTACAGGATGAGGCTGCATTTAGTCTCAACAGAGTTTGTTGTTGTGGATGCTGACTGTCTAAGTAAATAATCCAGTGATGTTGGAGACAGATTGCTTCCATCAGTTACATATGTATGTAACTATACTAAGCTATAGTATAGCTTTGGAGATACTAGAATATGAAACTGAATCATAGCTGAAGGTAAACCAGATATGCTTATTCAGACTTATAAATGAAAGTGTATGTTTGCTTTAAAGAGACGTGTAGGCCTGTAGTAGAATGAGTTTAGTTGGCTCAATGGCAACAATATAATCGTAATTAACAAATAATCACACTTTATATTTGTATTATTGGCTAGTCAGCAGTCCTTGTCTACCCATGATATAATACTAGTTAATGTTATCAGACTCAATCCAGATGTCTTTCCTCACAGGACAACTGGGATGACGATGAAGAGGAAGAGAAAAAAGCGGAGATAAAGAAAGCAGGTAATTAAAAAAAACAGTAGTCATTCATAACTCAATGACTAAAGCTTAATTCATACTTCTATATCGAACAGTCGCAGTGGGTCGCAACTGCCGTAGCTTACATGCAGCTCTCCCGCATGTCCCGAAGTTGATAGTCATGCGTTCAAAGCGTTCACTAATCTATTCTGTTTCATTGTCATTTTCAGAGACAAAGGTGTCGGAAAAGAAGAAGCTTAGCGAGAAAATAAAGGATAAGGAGAATCGGGAAAAAAGGAAAAAGCAGGAGGAGAAGGAGCAGAAGGTAGGGTATTTTTCTGTAGTTTCTCCTGAAGACAAAACCCTAAAGGTTTTTAGGGTTGCACCAATACCACTTTTTCATTACCGATACCAATTCCCAGTACAGACATCTGCGCGTTGGCCGGTACCCATCCAATATATTTTTGCATTCAAAAGTCTGTTTTGAATTGGCTTAATTAACTATTAACTAAATATATATAAATACCATTGCATTATCTCTTTTTGGGCTGAATAGCAGCTTTGATTTCACAATATAAGAAAAAGTGGGTGAGAAAAGTCTATACAACAGTTAGTCAGCTCTCTGTTTGTGTGACCGTGTTTGAAGGAAGAGAAGCTAACACCAGAGGAGCAGAATGCGGAGAAGCTAAGAGTTCAGAAGCTACAAGAGGACGCAGACCTGGAGCTAGCTAAAGATGCTTTTGGTACGTCATGTTATTGCCGTACTCAGATTTACATTTATTTTTTATTTCATTAGGGTTAGGGTTATTGCATTTTATTAACATAAATACTACTTACAAAAGTAGCGTAGTAGTAAATACTACATAAAACATTAAGTAAAATGAGTATACTAAACTGAACTTTTGAAATTAAGATCAATAGAAATATTTTGCAAACCTCCCAGGTTCTGACACATATTTCACGTCTATCTTGCTCTCAGGTTTGTTCTACTCCCGCCAGGTGTTCTTAGAAAACGTCAGATGAAGCTGGACATCTTTCAGTTGGTCTCTGTATTTTGTTTATGTCCTAAGATGTTCTGTGTCCTCTGCAGGTATTAGCAGCACGGCGAGCAACGTGGCAGGAATTGACGCCATGTGCCCGTCTTCTAAAGAAGACTTCACAGAGTTTGCGAAATTGCTCAAAGAAAAAATAGGCCAGTTTGAGAAGTCTGTGCATTATTCCAATTTTTTGGATTCATTGTTTCAGGAGCTATGTATTTCATGTAAGTGTTATCATCTTTACCACAATACATTCACGAATATGTTCTCGTGTGATATTAGAAACCTACTTCTCACCATGGACTACATGTCGTGCTTGTCCCCCTGCAAGATGTGTATTAAGCTGTCCTTTCTTCTCTCACAGTGGAAATTGAGGACTTGAAGAAAATCAGTAATTCCCTTACAGTCCTACTTAGTGAAAAGCAGAAACAAGAAAAAGTGAGTAACCTTTATTGTTTTTTCATTCTGGGGATTTTGTTCGTAGTTCGTCTTCATCCAGCAGATGGTGCTGTTGACTCACAGCACTTGTTTACTGAGCATGTGTGGTTGGCATAATGACCGATTTGGCCAATTACCAATGTGTCAAAGTGATAAATATGGTAGCCTGGTATCCAACTCCTCATAGTCTACCATTAAGGTATGCCTGTTTAATATTTCCTCAATCGAGCCTGAATGGGATTATATGGGTGTCAATATGCTTGTAGAGTTCATTCATCATTTTCCCGAGTTACATTTAGTTATCGAGACCTAGTATCCAATCGTTATCCAGGTCATGTCGCATACACTACTGAACTGAAAGCTCCCTCTATAATCTCCAGAACGGGGCTGCTGCGGTGGGGTGGAGTTCAGCTGCTGAATGTTTTGAATCTGTTGATGTGATGATAATGATGGCGGTTAAATGATGTGCCTCCGCGTTCACAGCAAAACAAAGCCAAGAAGAAAAAGAAGGGCACTCTGGCCGGCGGCGGTGGTGGGCTGAAGGCCAAAATGCGCGACGACCTGGACTATACAGCGTTTGACGGTGGTTACACCCAGGACTACGACGACTTCATGTGACACTGGCTCCTTGACCACCGCAACCTCCAGCACCCTCCCCCGCCCCTGCATCAACCATCCCAAATACAGCTGTACCTTCTCATGCTGCCCCAGTGCCATCCTGGAAGTCCTGAACAATATGTCCACCTCCACCCCCTCCCCTGCCACAACCACCCCCACATCTGCCCCTTCATTTTGCTTAAATGACCAGAAGGACTTAAACCGGGGAGCGTCCATCGTCTCCCACAACCGTTGTATCTGATCACGAGCGTATGGATTTGCCTTTTGCATCCCCTAAAACCCCTAAGACGCTCCCGCTCATCAATTAGGATCCGCTGGGTGAGCCAGATGCAAGGGAAAGTACATTTTAACTGCTGGGCTCTGTTAATTCAGGGCTCCGTGTTTTTTGGTAAGATTTGAGAGATGTGGCTCACGTCAAAATGGCAGATGAAGTATTGCAGTTCTAAATGTAAGGACATAGAAACGCATGGGGTTCTATTCAAACGTCTTTACCCAGAATGTCTGTATATACTAAAGGTCTCTTCTTAATTTGCCTCACAGGAAACTATATAGTATCTATGACTCTGGTTGCCAAATACAGAAGTTATTCGGTAATAATTAATCTTAGTCTAGGAGTTGCAGTGTTCATGAATTCAGACTGCCGCGCTACATGTGAACAGTCGTTACACCCATTGTATTTGAAGCTAAAATGGATGGCCTAGGGTAATAAACATCCTCTCCGCCATTCTCTTGAATTTTTGAATTTGAAGCAAAAAGAAGTGCATATATAGGTATTCTTTTCATGCATGACAAAAGGTATGAATTACTAATTAGATTTCTACTAATGCAGACCGTTGGATATGTCAAGTGGTTTGCCTTGCCCTCCGCTGGTCTCCTGATCATTGCTTCTGCAGGCTTGTATCAAGTGTGTTGAGGAGCGAGGCCTGGCTAGCTTCTCCCTACAACTGGTCCTTGGGGCTCGACTTTCTACTGACTGACCAGTATCCACGACAAGTCCCAACATGCCATCATCTGCACTCTTTTATATGCATTTAATTTAATAAATCACTGGTCGGAAACAAACCTTGGTTCTGCAGTTTGTTTTGAGAGAACTGTCTAGTGTATCTAGATTAGGGGTTCCCAAACCTATTAATGCTGTGACCCTGACCTGTGGAGGACTGGGACCCATCAAATATTTTGTGCAGTAAAACGGGCAATTAATTTGCATTACCATGTTTTAAAAAAAAAAAAATTAATTAATTAACATTGCTGTGTATTCATCAATACAATATTAGATAGAAATGATTCAGAGCATTTGTTTCCAATTTAATCCAACTGATTGTTTACAAACATGGAAATTACAATAAATATTGTATTTACAATTTCAAGTAAATATTTAACAGTAAAAGGTTTACATTTATAGTGAAATTATTTTTTCTTTTTTTACCAATTTTCCCCCCCCCCCCTCCCAAAATAACCAAACCTGAAACATATTTGAACTGAAACAAAAGATTACATTAAGTGATTTGAAATAATATGAAAAAATGCTTCACAATCAACAATGATCACTAAAGCCTGTTGATAACTGACCTACGGTATGGATTCTCGTCTAAATTGTGTGCGTCTTCCTACTGGATCCCTGGCGGTGCGTTTTCGGTTGCTACGTGGCGCATTGGCCCCGCCCTCTCTCTGGCGGCGGCGACTCTGCCGGCTGTCTCCTCGCCCACCCGCGCTCGCCCCTGACTGCCCCGGTGAATTCTGGGAGGTCTGGAATACGCTCTGCCGCGCCACCTCGCGGTCTCCGCAGGTGAATGTGAGTGCCACCCCCTCGTTGCTCTTCATGACACGGGACGCGCCGTCCGAGGTCCCGTCGAAACAGCGACCCAGGGCGATCTCTTTGGCGGTGCGGGGGTCTTGGTCCGTCACGGTGTAAATGCCGTAGTTGTGGCCGAGAGGATCCAAGGGGGCCAGCATTGTGAACTCGTTGGTGTCGTTGTTGACTGCCAAGGGCAGGTGGTTCACCAGGTACTCTTGGAGAATGGTGTTGACGATCTCTCGTTTACAGCTGCCCTGGGGAATCACCTTGACCAGGGTGCGGTCCACCCGCTCCTGATCGTACAGCATGCCGCTGCATTTGAACTCCAGACACACGGCGGACACATTGTTCAGGTCCCTGTCACGGATGCTTCGGGTGTCCCGGAGACCGTACAGCTGGCCCACTGTCCTGGGATGGGTGCCGCCCATGTTGCGAGAGCGTACATTGAGCTCGTGGGGACTGTTGAGTTTGACCTTGATGTAGCAGGCTCGGTACTCCATGGGCTTGGGCCACCAGCTCAGGTAATCCTCCGTCCAACTCATTGGGTCGTCCTCATTGAAGGGTACTGTGTTGTAATCGTAGCGGTCCCCTTCGACTCTGGAGAAACGGAAGTGAGGTGCACTGAAGGGTGCTTCCTCACATTCCTTCAAACGCTCAAACGGGTAGATCGGACCGTTGGACTCCTCGGGGGTGTTGGTGCTTGGTTTCGCCACGTTAATGCTGAACGCTGTCTTCTTCAACCTGATGTCCTCATGGTCTGTTCGCCTGTAGTTTAGCTTTCCCAGGAAGGGCTGGGGGACACCGATGAGGTTGGGGTTTAGTTTTGGTGAGGAGGACACGGCCTCCAGCTCCTCCCCTCCCAGGTTGGCCATGACGTAGGCAGAATACGCGTCTGCCCTCTGATCGTCACAGAAAGCTGGGAGGCACGCACCGTTGGAACCCGTGATGACGCTGTCGAACCGGCCCCAGGCACGGGGGTTGGTGGAGAATCCAGGGGTGGGCTCCATGTTGATCAAACTGACCACGACTCTCTCCACCTGTTCACTGGGCATGAAGCGCTCGCTGCGGAAGGCCCTCACTTTCACGTAGCACCTGCGGTTCTCGGGCACGTCCAGGTTGAACAGACGTCTTTCCCTGATCTCCATGTTGCCAATCAAGAAGGTTCTTTCCTCTCTCTTACCTCTTCTTTTCTTCTCCGTCTGCAGGCGGCCCTCCTCCTCCCACAGACCCGTCTCAGGGTTCAGCGACCAGAGCTTCATGGTGTTGAGATGCTCAGGCATCTTCACCTGAGCGGAGTCCAGGAACACCTTGACCTCCCCTGCGTTCAGAGGCTCCCCTCCCTGCTCGCCACTGAAGTCGACGGAGAACATTCCGTACGTTCTCAGCGGAAGGGTGTCGCCAGTTTCTCCCACAAAGTTGAGGTCGCTCTGCGCTGCCGCTGCTGTGGAAACATCTCTGGGGTCGAGAAAGGTCACGCTAGCCTTGACGTTCCCCACGAACACCTCTCCGTTTTGCTTGTAGAAGGAGTGAGGGGGGATCTCGAGCTGGACCATCGGATCCTGGCCCTCTACCTCTCCCAGCTCCAGAGTGTTGGTTTCTGTGGAGCTGATGGTCACCGGCTCCTTCTTCCTGAGCAGTTTGATTTCGTGGTAGATGGCACCCCCTCTGCTGTTAAATGGCAGCACCTTTGTGGTGTTGACAAACTTCTGCATGTTGTCCACAAAGGTCAGGACCAGCCTGGCCGTCTCAGGGGGCACCTGGATGGAGAAGGTGCCTTTGTAGCCTGTGCGACTAACTCGCACTCCGTTCATGAAGATGTGGCCAAACCTCATTGGCTCGCCGGTATCCACAGCGACGGCTCGTCCGTGAACGATAGCCTTGGTCTCCACACACTTCTGGCAGCCGCACGCCGTCACCACCATGGTGGGGAGTTGGTAGCCCTGGCACGATATCTGTTGCTTGGTCATCTTCGCCACGCCACAGCAGAACGCCACATTGTCTTTACAGCGGCTGACATTGTCCAGCTGGCCGGCACAGGTGGCCGCGGGACAGCTGCCCACGTCGTAGTAGAGCGAATCGCTGGTGTTCTGGGGGCAGTCATGGGGCAGGCGGATGAGGTGGGGTTCAGGTGTGGGGTTACAGGACGGCTGGTTTTTACCTGCAGGTCAGAGACCGATCAAAAAAAGAATGATGATGAGATTCTTGTCAAATCGTCACTCATCACAGTTACGCTCCTCTGCGCTTTTTTGTTTGTATCCTTTAGGGTCTCTAATTGTTTTCCATCAACCACATAATGTCTTTTAAACAATGAACTATATTTCATTCATGTGTCATTTACAGCAATCACGCTATTATTATTTTGTTGTGTAGAGTTTTTAGTTCCACAGTGTGTGTGTGGCTATGTTGGCCTCCTTAGAGTAATCTGAGCAGAGTTGTCCTGTACCTAGCACAGTGAGGAGGGCTGGCTTGGTCTTGATGGCGCCGGCTGGGCTGCTGGCTCTGCAGTAGTATTCTCCAGACTGTTGAGAACGCAGGTTTTTCAGGACCAACATGCTGTCGGACCGTTGCTCAAGGAGAGTATCGTTGTGGAACCTAATGGATCCCAAGGAAAGAAGGGAAAAGTTGCAACCCAAATTTTCAAACTAACCCCATACCAAAACGATTGACAAAAGCAGCATAGCAGAATCATAAATGAATCAATATCTTTAAAATAACTAAATTTAAAATAACTAAACACAGGAAATGTGTAGAAAAGTATACTGTTTTTATCAAAGTATATTACTCATATTAGGTCAGTGGTATGACTTAGTATACAAACCACTGTCTTCAGTGGACTGTTTTCGGGGCATTACTTACCACTGGAACTGCTCTGGCTTCGGCGTTCCTGACACTTTACAGCAGAACACAGCAGAGTGACCCTCTCGCCTGGCTTTGCTCTCAGGGTTCGTCAACACACGAAGCTTCTCTGAGAAACCAAAGTAACATTGCCCAAATGAAAAAGACAATATACCTCATCATGGATGTACAACATTTTTGATAAAGTATATTGAGGGAATAGCTTTTTTATTTGAAAATACAGGGATCAGGATAGTCTAGTGGTTAGGTTGAAACAAAAGTATTATAGTAATTAGTATCTGTTTGTTTAAAAAACTGTTGAAGACCAGACTTTTAACAATGGGGATGCCTAGATGTGACTCAAAGCTCCCCTCTCCAGTTACCTGTCCTCTCCAGCCGGATGCTGAGCACCGAGGTGGGCTCACTGCTGAGCGGTACCAACACGTCCAGCGGGGAGTGGTTCTGGACGCTGACCGTCAGCGTGGTGTTGCCATCGGGGCAGACGCCGGGGATCCGGAAGTGACCGTTGTGGTCGGCAAGCGCTAGGAGTTTTCCCAAGCGTAAAATGGTGGCCCCTGCAGCGATGAGTCCTCCCGCCCCGCGGACTGAGCCCAGCAGGACGTGCTCCTCACACGTGCACGCCTCGCACTCAGCATTCGCCTTTCCCATCATGCACTGCAGATGGCAGTCTACAGAGTAGTAAATAGTAATGTCAACGTGGGTATAAATGAACAGCCAACAATATCATGTACGGGAGTTTGATATTCAAAATGATTGCTGAATGATTGCTGGACAGTAAGACCGGTGCAAAACCCAGCTTACCTGTCCTGGGGCATTCAGGCCCATCGCAGGACCTTCCCTCCACCTTAGGGCCGCTGCAGGACAGAGTCTGGGACTGGCAGCTCCTAGAGCGCACCTGTACCCCAACCTGGCTGCAGAGGGCCGGGCACGGGTTCCAGAGAGACCAGGGACCCCAGACCCCCTGCAGGACTTCGCTGTAATCTAGAGAGATCCAAGCATGGGTCATTACACATTTTGAACAGTAGTTTTGTATTACAACTACTATTGACTTTTGTTTGTTTTGCTGGGAGTCGAACCCCCAACCACTACACTATCCTGCCCTAAATTAACTCATTCAGGCCGCGTGCGTGTACCACGGGTCAAACCAACCTTTCGGGCAGAGGAAGCGGACGGAGTAGTTGGAACAGTTTCTCCCCGGGCCCTGCTCTTCATTGAGGCACCAGAACCCCACGGTGGGGTCGGCGTGGACTGTCTCCCCCGTGTCGCGGGCCGGGACCCAGTCTGTGGTCCGGGCCTCCAGGGCCCGCGGGGCAGGACACACCCTGGAGCGGTAGTAGAAGCGGATGGCCTCCAGCTGCTCGTAGTCTCCGCGGCCTCCGGGATGGTCCACGTTGAACCAGGTGGTCCACTCATAGTTGGCTGCAGGTACGGGGATGAAACAAGCAGTGGGATTGGTTAAGCAGCTGCTGGATCTACACAGGGGCTGTTTTCCACTGTACTATACCACTCTGATTCTACATGCACATTTTCTCTTCATTTTAAATAAGAAATGCAATACCTTCTGAATGGTCGCTCCTCCGTGATCCTATAACACCATACACACACACACACACACACACACACACACACACACACACACACACACAGAAGCCGTATCATTAAAAGCATTCCCCTATGTAATATAAATGTTAAACTGACAAACTTTATTTGATTTTTGGTTCTATGAACCAACCACACCAGTGGTTGTATTTATCCTGGGAAAGTGTAAAAAAGACTAATAGACATATTTGAACTTAGACCTATGTGTTTTTCAGACAGCCAAGGGAACTGAATAAATGAGTGTTAAAACAGCTTGGTTTGGCAGTATAATTTTCTTTCCAGAAAGTTCATTAACATGTAATTAATGTGAAGTACCAATTACCCAGAACATTGTTGCTTTTCCATTGGGATTACATAAATAAGTCAGTCAGTCAATGGTATGGTTCAGATTTACTCTGCAATGTGTGTGTGTGTGTGTGTGTGTGTGTGTGTGTGTGTGTGTATTTGTGTGTCTGTACATTGTGTGTATGTATGTGTTTGCTGGATGTGTGGGTCTGTGTATTTGTGTGTCTATTTGGTGTGTATATTGTGTATATTTTGGGTCTGTACTGTGTCAGTCTTTGCGTCTACACTGTGCGTTTGTGTAAAATTCATGAAGGGGAGAAACTCGAGAGCCAAACCTCGAGAGGTGGTCGCCATGGCGCCCAGGATGAGAAGGAGGGGCCACAATGACATTCTGACACTCTGCTGGTGTGAGTGACCTCCGACCTTTCACCCCTAGGTAAAACCGTGTCACACCGGGGACTCAAACAAGAAGATGTTGTTCAGCCACTGTGGAAGATGAAAGCTGAGATCAGGAACAAACAACAAACAGATCCTTACAATCACTGTTTTCATTCACGTTTTTTATATTTCAAAAACAGTTGAAGAAAATGACTCCATATTTTGAAAAACTGATTTGTAGTTTTACAATAATAGCACAAATATAAAATGCTCATGAACTGTAATACCACACTGTTATACTTAAAATCTACCAGTGTAGTATAGGAGAATTTGTACTAGAAATATCTGCACCAGGCTGAATAAGGTTAACAAGACAGTTTTGAACACAATCGTCTAACTGGCTGAGTTTAGAGGGAAGTGATAATCCCTCGCGGCTTCTCCAGATGAAATGGATAGAGCAGCAGATCCACGTTGAGCTGCACACTGCTATGGACACACCAGAACTCCACTCAAGTTACACATCTGGATTAGCCATCAAGCCAGCGCTAGGGGAGCACTAAAGTCTTTCTGCATCCACAAGACAAGAAACACCAGGTCGTCTAATGTCAATACAAGCAAACTAGCGCTGCAGCGTGAACAATCACGGCTTCATCGGTTCCCGGAATTAACTGATCTATAGCCCACTCTGTACATGTTGGGTTTGTATTTGTATATAAAATAAAATATGACACATCCCACATTTGAAGTATCGTGAAAAATAAATACAATCTGGGTGTCTCATTAAGATGCTTGGTTTGAATGCTTTAAATTGGTTTCAGTTGTTTTCATTTTCCTCCAAATGTCGGCAAGTCATTGTATGTGAGGAGGATAAAGTCCTCTCTCACTCATAACATCATGTTCTATAGCACTGTCACTGTGACATTGGCAACAGACACCTGGCTTTACAGCTCAATAACAGTTTTACGACGACTCACCTCTAAATCACTATGAGTAAGGTGCATATGGAGAGAAATAACGTCAGGATTTGAGCTCTCTTACCTCTTTCTGCTGTGAGGAGTTGTGTAGTTTGGGATCCTGAGAACTCTTTCCCTCTCTCTGTGAATCGCTCTTTCTCTATTCTTATGTGACAGACCCCACCCTCTCCTCCGTCCTATACTGAAGTCCAACAGCCCCCTACGCCCTCACTCTTATACTAACCCCCCCATTCATTCCTCCAACCACAGAATGTTTGGTGTCAGCCCACCACCTTTTCTGTTCCCGCTCACCCCCGTATCTCCAACTGAGGAAAAAACACAGATGCATGACGTGTTTCTGAAGCAGACATTTTGATCTTATACGTTTGAACACATTTTAGCATTTTATCTAGGGCTGTGTATTGGCAGGAGTGTGGCCATGCCATATGTATAATCCATCCATAACAGGGGTTTGCAATTCAATATGTAGAGATCAATTGTAATGTACTATTAGTGCAGTGAGCTATTTCAATGTTACCTTTAGGGGTTGAAATGTAAACATACTGTATTCATTAAGCTAATATACAGTAACAATTACAAAACAGTATGTCAATATTGCAATACAACCTTGTGGGTCATCAATTAAACAGCAATACGGGTGCTTTGAGAATCAATACAGTATAGGAAAACAGAGAATCACAGTTCTGGTCTGGTCAGGTCTGTCAATGTTTTTTACAACCCTAATTTGATGTAGGCTTTTGTTCTGCCTCAAGCATTTGCTTAAATCTGTAGCTTGTCATGATAACAAACATTGATAGAACCATGAAAAACAGAGGTATCAACTACACTCACCTCATTGTTGCAGCCAATCAGAACCTTCCCAAGGGTAAACTCAGGATGGTGGGGCAGGATCAACCTAACCTGAAAGGAAGGAACATTGAGAAGGAATGCACCTTCTAGGGATGGATAGGAGGTGGAAATATGTGTTTTTATAGACATTATATGAATATATTATTCATATTATTACAAAATAACAGATATGTAATGAAAATATTCATCCTTAACATTCACTTTTGCAAAAGTTATCTGTTAACTGTAATCCGTAAATGTAATCCTTAAGTGTAATCCATAAATGTTATCCAAAATCAAATCTGTATATGTAATCCTTAAATGTTATCCGTAAATGTAATCCATAGTTGTAATCCATAATTGTAATTCAAAATGTAATACATAAATGTAATACGTAAATTTAATCCCAAAATGTTATAAATTACTGTAATACTGTAAAAGAAACCAACCTGTAATACGTTAGTTTAATCTTTTATGATAGTTTGTTCAATTTAGTTGCTTTGATGCCCTGTTACACATAATATAATTTAATTAATAATTTTTACAATTATTAGCCTTTGGGTTAGGGGCCCCCTCGTGGTAATGGGCCCACCATTTGCCCTGTGAACGGTAGACTCCACTTGGAGTTGGGGTTTTGCATATACAAGCAGAATTTGTGATGTCACATATATGTTCAACCTACAATAGCCAAGAATGCAAATGCAGACAGAATTATCTAAATTATTCACAATTATTGCTGGGACATTATATTTAAGCTCTCAAATTAAGATGGGTTAACTACATATTATTTACGACTTATTTTAGTGTGTTTGCGTGGGTAGAGGCTCATAAAAGCTACATGTTACTAATGCTACTAATCTGTGTGCATTGTTTTGAGGAAAACACATTTAAAGAATGTGAGTGAGATACATTAAAATAATGGTTGTTATTGTGTGCTGGACTCATGGAATATACAACACATCAATGCAATACAATGCAATTCATTGTTCTGTAAAGAGAAGTTTGTCTACAGGGAGAATTTGAAGAACCTTGTTTTCCACGAATCATAACATTACATCATGTTTATTTTCCACCGATGACAGTTTTTTTCTCGGCAGCCGGTAGTGGACTTGGCGAGATGTGTTTAGAGAAGGGGACATCAGAATGTCAGCCAAAGCCAAAGACTTCCAGGTGGACTTTAAAGCATTTGGAGCCATTTAGAACAAGGCTTATCTGGGAAACATATGTCCAGACATGGCTTATATAACAGGATATCAGATGATAACAGTAATCCTGGTGCAGCTGGGTCACCTGATGTTGCATGTTTTATCCCCAAACCGGAAAAAAACATCTTTATTGTAAGACTGTACGAAGAAACGGCAAGATCTTAAATTAGACTCACCTCCCAGATTGGCACCTTTAAGTTCTCAAAAGCAGACAAGAATAAAACAGCAAGCCCCACATCCGTGGGGGCCAGGATGTTTTTCCTTGGTATTGACCACAGACCAAACTGTCTGCCGGTCGCCGGTATGTAACACACAGTAAAAAGCACAAAAGTGCTTTTTACTAAAGGAAGACTTTACGAGCCATTTTAGATGAGAAGGTTTTACGAGAACTGGTAGTCTTTTTTAAGGGGTCTTCATGTCTTCCGAAACAAGAGGGTGCACATGGTCGCGGAAATACAGGGAGGGACAACGCACACAAACACCTAACGTTTTGTCTCTGGGCAACAGAGGGAAACTGTTTGGTTTGGCTCATCCGTTGGTAGATGGCTACCTAATAATGGCCACCAGACAGGTGGCCCAACAAGGGCAAGTTTCCATCTTGTACAAGGGACAGTTTACTGTGAATGCGAATGATGCAGTTATCGATGATTCAAAAGTGTTTATTCAACTCACAACTTTTATTCAAACGTTTATTAGTTTACTGTTTTGGGAAACTTTGAAAGGATGAAAATCTTGATTGCATTGTCGTTGGTCCAAAAGGATGGCTGTAGAGGCTTAATGCCAACAGTGAGTAGGCCTAATCTAACAAAATGGCAACATGACAGCAATGTGGTGAAATTAATTGGCAAATGTAATCCATTAATGTAATCGATAAACGTAATATATTACTGTAATATGTAAATGTTATCCACAAATGTAAACCTTCACTGTGATATGTAAATGATTCATCTTTGACTTTCGTTCTGTAAAGACATTAGTCTCAATAATCATGGGTTGTGATTAAGATCATAGATAGACCAGAGATAAACCAGAGGTTGTCCTGGGTTCAGAGGTTAAACCATGTGGGACTGACCTTCCGAGTGGGAAAAAGCATTCACGTCACCCTCCTAGTGGGAATTCTGAGTGGGAAATATGGGAACTTCCCTACTGCCACGATGACCAAAACATGGAAGTGCAGCAACTGTCATGGCCTCCAAAATAATAGAAAGTCTTGCTTATGTCTTACTTAGGTCTTATTTCAGTTCATTCACCTTAACTCAACCAAAGGAATGAGTTAAGGTGATTGGTTTTAGATCTCCCTTCATCTTCTGGGGATGGATAGTTTAGTCGTGGTTAGGGTTTTTAACTCCCAGCCAAAGGGTTCTGTGTTCAAACCCCAATGTCTACACTCTACCTGTAAGATGTTTTGGAGGGATAATTTGCTTACAAATCACTGTAAAGATGGATGTAAGCTCTTCCAGATTTCTCCTGTATTTTGGTGCGTGTGAAACCACAACAGTGAGAAGGTCTGCTCGTTCTCCTGGTTTCTCCTGTGTGACCTGAACCCAGCGCTGGGAGCCGGCTGCAGGGCCAGAGCAGGGCCAGAGTTGGCCCAGAGGTTAGGTTGAGGCCGCCGGGGGTCGACTGTAATGACTCCACCAGTGAAGGTACTGAGGCCTCTGCTACTGTCGTTAGGGGCCCTCACAGACGCACGGGGACGGAGAGCACATCCTATACCAGGCTCATTTAGACTCCTCTACGTTACTCTGTCAGACATTTCACAAGATACAAACTTAAGAACTGGTTCCGTTTAGAGTAAAGCACAGAGAAGCAAGTATTCTTTGTCTCATGAATGCAACGTTAATACAAACTTCGTAGTGTAAGTTGGGCCAACTTTGTTAGAATAAATACTTGATTTTAATTTTCACATTTTAGCATTTAGCATTTATCTATTTAGCATTTTACAAGTGAAGCTGCGAAACATTACTTACATAGGATTACCAAGATAATTGCCTTAGAAACGTTTCCTCATTAAAATGTTATTTTATTTCTTTGATATGTTCATATTGTGAACATTCTCGTTGGTCACCTATAGTTGACACAATTGGGCAAACCCTTGAAGTGTTTAATTTGGCACACATTACACTCCTAAATCCCCAAAATAATACCAATCTTTGAAGTGGCAAAGACACACACTCAGAGTGGGTCTTGACTTCTAACCTCCCCTGTAACACCCCTCATCATCATGAGTGACTTTTAATGCTCCTCACCCGGTGGGAAATCTCCCTTCAGACATTAAAAACATCAAGCCATACCGGCCTGAATCCACCCTGGGGGGGGGGGGGGGGGATTTTCACAGCCCAAGTAAAGGCATTGGTTTGGCTCCTCCTCTGGGGTGATTGGAGGGCTGAATGGCAGAAGGCTGGAGGACGGAGGTCTAGATGAGAAACATGTGAGGCCAACCTGGAAGACAGATGATCCGGGCTTCACACGGGCATCCATCTTGCTGCCGGCATGGGCTTTAGCCAGAGGCCTCCATGTGTTAGGGGTCCGGGGAAATGGCTGATGTTTGACTTCAAACACACAAGGAGAGAAGAAAGAAAAGACCCTCACCCTTCATGCTCTTGAAAGTTGCTCCATCAGGTTTAATGCTGCGATGCACAAACTTATTTTTGTCTCGTGTCTGACGCAGTTTTTTTTTTCTCACGCTCTGAGCTTTTGTTATCTAAATTATTTATGATTGTCTATTTCCCCTTTATGGATTCATCGTCTTTGTATGTAAAAGACATTTAATGTGACTTTTTGAAATATTAAACAAGACAGTCGGGCCAGTGGCGGATGTTACAGAGTCTCTTTCAACAGACTTCACATGGAATATCAATAGGAAGATCCTTAGACACAATGCCGCAGCGAATCCAACAAAGAGACCACCACATCTATTAAAGTCTCTCTTTCCAGACAGGTTCCTGGGAAGAGGCTGGGAGTTGAGTTGAGTTTGAAGACGGGAGAAGAGGATCTGGTTTGATGCCACAGCGGAGCCCGATCCAGTCGTGACTGAACAACATCAGAGGAGAAACGGATTGCACCTTTCCCCCAGTCTGGATAACTCCTTTATAGCGAGTTTGCAAGGCAAAGATTTCTGAGAAATCTTTGAAAACAATACGCTAGGTCAACGCTTTTCATCTCATCTGTTTTAGATTCCAAACAGATGTTTGTGATAGGCTTATAATACGGTGCACTTTCCCATGCTTTAAGGAAAGTATTATTGTAGTTATCAAGGTGGGAACTTAGTGATGAGATGGAGTGCGTGTTGGACAAAGTTTGTCCATTAAGTCGAGAGAGCGAGAGAGAGAGAGAGAGAGAGAGAGTTCCATCAATGACATTACCTCCTGACCAGAATGATGTCACTTCCTGGCTTATCAAATCAGCCACGTCCACAGTGTAGAGCCCCCCCCCCCCCCCCCCCCCCCCCCCCCCCCCCCCCCCCCCCCCCTTTTTTTTTTTTGGGGGTTTTTTTTCCCCAGG